>JALLOT010002204.1:0-12632 GCA_036939595.1 Thalassiosira livingstoniorum | reverse complement strand
ATATTTGTTTTGAGAACAATAAGCTGATTTGTCTTTCATATATCAGATATTTGTATGATGAAGTATCTATGATCTGTGTACATTATTTTAAGTTAGTATTTTCACAAATCTAGTTTTATTGTATTATTAACAGCAATAATAGCAGCTGTGTGCATCCATTTTTCATGTCTTTAAGATCAATCTTGTGTTAATTTTTTGGGTATTAAAATCAAAGAATCCTTTGCTTTGTTGTAGCATAATAATTTTATTGTGTTATATAGCACAATATTTCCTAAAACATAAATGAGCCCTCATTCCTTGGTAGATAAAAGATATGCTGAAGCTGCAGTGCTTGTAAACCCTAGTTTATTGCCTGATATGTTTGAAGTACAGTATGGATAATATATACTCCAGACCATTTTATTGGATCAACTTCATACACTGCCCCTCCCTTCCCCAATGCAAGACCGCAAGTCCTGTTTGTGTTTTCACACTTCAAGAATGAATATTGATGAAAATTTCATTTGAAGGATCTTGGATATCAGTCACAAGAAATGGTCTTGTTTTACCCCTCTAACCAAAAATTGGGATCCCTTGTCAAATGCAAATGTGATCCAGTCAAACATACATGGTACCATTGATCCTCTACTTGCCCCCTGGTTACAAGAAGATTGTAAAAGTGGCACAACTAAATAATGACAGTAGAAGAAGATAGTGAGACTGCTGATTGGAAGAAAATAAGGTTGGATTAGATGTGTGAAGGAGTTTGGATGTTTTTTGTTGTATCATGATCATAATGTGCTTATTATTTGTGACATTACTGTAATTTCTGTCCCCAAAATGATTCACAGTCCAAAGTTAAAAAGGTGAAGAAAAGATAGACATGGAGCCACCTAAACTGTTTTAGAGATGTATCAATTGGCCATTGTGCAGCTTAAACCATAATTTTGAGTAGGGTTCCCAGCCCTATCACTCAAGTATGGGTTTCTTGAAGCACTGTAGATGACCTTCAAGAAAATGCTTGCAATTAAGAAAATGGTTGCCAGGGCTTCATAAAATTCTTGTAGTCCAATAAAGAAGGATTTGTAAGTTGATATTGATATTGGATTGAAGGAGGCTGTGATTGTTGGTGATCCAAAGGCACCAAGATACTACTTCTAAGAATGATGATAAAAATTCTGATGGTACAATAATAGAACAAAACAAACTATCAGTTGTCATTACTGATATTGGTTAGTGTGCAGGCCAAGGAGGACAAGACTAAATGATGGTTTGCTACCAGGGTATCAAAATGACTTGAAAAAATGAGATTTTTTAAAAAATGAAGTTGGCAATGGAGATGGAGACAATGAAAATGTTTGCATAAAAGCTGCATTATGGTGTTGCTGCTAGTACTGTCAAAGTTGGTCAGAAGGGACACAACAGCCAAAAGCAAAAGAAGCAAAAATGGTGAGGGATTGTCACCATGGCTGTTGAAAAGAGGCTGTCATGAAAACAATATCTGACTGGAATCCTATGACACGGTGATAATTGTGTTTGAATTGTTGAAATTTAGGAATTTATTTGTCATGTTGATTAATATCTGATTTATTTTCAATTGGCTAGTGACAAATAACTGATATATTAATGATTTCTTACTGATGCTGATGTATGAGTGACTTCTGATTTCCTTGTTAATCATAAAGAAGGGGGGGGCTAATAAGAATACTATAAGAAGTCTTATGCCTTATATTTCACACCAATGGGTAAAATAATGTTGTCTATAGATTTTTTCTTGTATTTTGAATAATACCTTATGTTTTGTATTGCAAGCACATCGATAAAATACACACTTTAGAATACAAGAGAAATTTCCTCTATGTCATCTCAAAAATTGTTTAATAAATTCTACTATTGAAAAAAAGTGTTAGTAAGCATGACAGTTTCTTGTTACATAAAACATGAGAAGGGTGGTTTGAGTTGTCAAAAAATTATTCAGTATTCCTTATATTTCAACAAAGTAACTTTCACATTGTTATATTGAAAAATAAATCACTATAGTCCAATTCTCAAAAACTAACCTGCAATTATTTTGGGTTGAAATAACAGCAATTGAAATATTGAAAGTTATAAAAAATGGATAGTATAGTTTATTGGGATTAATTTTGAACTTAGCATAAAAAAGCAGTTAAAATCATTTAGAATTTGTGAGCCTATTTACATGCTTGATCATAAGGGTGGGAAAATTATTTTTGTTGGGTAAATATATACAAGGTAAAAAACTTTGTAAATAAGAAATGAGTACTTTACATTTTTCTAGTCCTTGCATAATTTAGGTTAAAATTTAATATGCAACTCTAGGGTCAATTTTTTCGTAGTTTTGACTGATATTGACAGTGTATCTGTTTTTTATCTCATGGCATCTATCTTTCTTATCCTCTTCAGTTCATTACACAATAAATCTTGAAACAGGTCATCTCCAAGAGCTTTAACCAAAAGGAAGACAAAGTATGAAATATGTACTATGCTTACCAAAGAAGATAATGATGATACTTTCTTTTGCATTCCTAAATAGTAGTTTATGTGAGAAGAGAGATAAATCACCATGTAACAAAATTCATCAAAAATTGAAAGTATCCAGCCAGGTACTACAATAATTTTCAATTCTGCTTCAAACCAAGGTTCTTTGTTTGAGTAAAAATTATCATCCTACATCAACTAATTCCAATATTTGATTATGGGGTTTTCTGTTGCTAATAATGTCAACCAAATCATGCCAGGCTGTGTAACAAATTTTGATACAATTATAACTCATAAGTATGAAGACATTTAAAGTGAATAATATTGAATAGGGAGTTGTAGCTCAAAAGGAAAGGTGAAAATTTCCAATTTTATTTTGTGACAGTAATTCGAGTTTTGGTTATTTTTGACACTGACACTAATACTGACACTAATATACCACACAATCTTTGCAGGTTCTATTCATTTTTTCATTTCAAATTCATGGTTCTGAGATGAAAAAAGCATTAATAAGATAAGAGAATCCAAGAATTAAGAATTATCACACTTGCCACAAACATTGTTCAGACAAAGAACTGAATCCTGTACTCTGAAGCTTTAAATATGATCCATATCATTATCAGTAACAGGGATATTTCATTTTTAAATGCTCAAATACAAAAACTATGAGGTTAACCAAGGCCTTTTTTCTGCTATTCTAAATTTGGCTTGAATTTACCACTGTTTTTGCCCCACTATTAACTCAAATGTGTAAGAGCATGCATTGGATGATTTGGTTGACACTGGTAATGACATGTCCTTATTTTTGTCTCCCTTGTGTTCACTCAAGGTGGTGCATGAATTTGAATTTGGGATTGCAAATGACATGACAAGGACACACTACCTAGGTATTATGGCTCATATATTAAGTATGGGAGCAGCATTTCATTCCACAAAGAGAGGAAAATCATAAATGGGCCCTCAATCCCTAATTATGATATCTGCTTAAAGTTGCATCATGAAAAGGAAAAATGTATGTCCTGACATACACTTTCTATCATCAACTTAACTTTGGTGACTTTTGGAAAAAATCTCTAATTTTCATGAACAAATCCTTCTTACAAAAAGAGACAATTTTCAATCACTGCAATGAAGACCCTGAAGTGCATTCACCTTTGAATTACTAAGAAACTCATCAACAAAAAATTCATTGCCTTTGGGAATATCCATTGTTTTACTCTCAAAACAAATATCCTATGCAAAAGAGAAAAAACAATTTCAATGACCTAGGATATTAGCAAACTTTCTAAATTAGAACAAAAATCTTCTAACTCATACCATTAATAGACCTTATCTGTTGTTACTTACATTAATTTAATTTTTAATGGCTAAAAATTAGTTCTACAACAATTATTAGTACCAGTTTTCACAGAATCTTGACTTAATTTTGTTAGATACAAGTTATCAGTTGAGCACAAGAAATTGAATTTTGTAGTAAGCAAAATGGATATTCATATTGCTAATTATTTAATGTTGTGTATGTAGGTTTTGAAATTTTCTAGAAGTAGCAACAGCTCATTTCACTTTTGCATCAAAGCAACAGCAAGGTTGACATTAATTTATTAGAAATGAGTGCAATTCAATTTGAGAAAAAGTAAATTATTTTGCTGAGCAAAATAATTTTTAAAATTTTATAATTGAAAGCATTTGAGAAAAATATACATCTTTGGCTTTCATCACAAGCAGTGTTTTTAGCTTTGGGAAAGTTTGTGATTATGGGATTTTTATTCTTTTTTCAATTTCCATGAAATAGTAACAATAATATGTAATTTTGCCAAAAAAAAATAAAACAAAATAGTCTTTTGCTAACTTGATTGGTTTGATCAATTTGATTTGAGTCTCTAAAAATGAGATATGTTTTTTTTTAATAAATTATTCAAACTTTTGAATATCCAAATACAATTTATTCAATAAAATTATTCAGTTAAAAAAATCTTATGGCAGTTTTACACCAAATCAGCCATGAAAAAAAAATAGTCATGAAAAATGGAGCCACCAAGGCTCCTTTTTCAGAAAAATAAAAAAGGAGCCATGATTATATTTTGTGCCATGAATGGTACAAGCAAGGATTTGTGCTCATTTTGTACTCACTAAGATGCTCATTAGAAACAAGTATTACTTAAATAAGAATGATGGTAATTTCTTTTACTTGCTATTCTTTACAAATGACTAATACTCATTCAATATTCACCAATCATCCTTTATTTTATGCAGAGTATGAGTAATTTCAAAACAATAAAAATCTGAAAACAACAAAAGTTGGGTAAAATAACCATGAAGATGTATGTGAACTGGTGTAAAATGTGTAAGTTTGAAATAGTATCAAAATATTGCCAAATTTAAGTGCACAAATGTCTTAAATTCTTCACACTGATTTTCCATGTGTATATTAAAAGCCGCGAATTGTTGATGTACATATCTAGTTAGATTTTGATTGTGTACTAGATATAGCTGTTTTTTAGAGTGTACCAACAAATAGAAAACAGTGTTGAAAGTGCAGAAGGTAAATTATTTGAAAACATGCTAGCTGTACTCATTTACCAAAGGTTATGGTTCCAATCCCTGGGTAAAAGCATTACATACAGAGCTGAAAATATTGTATCAAATTTCTTTACTTACTTACTAAGTAATTACCTTAAACTTTTTTTAAAGCTGAGAATTTGAGACTTTCTGGACCTGTTATGAATATTGAAATAACTTAATGTTTATCAAAAACATATTTTTTACCTGTTCTTGGCATCTTTTATACAAAAATCTCTGTTGTAAATGGTGGTGTGAGTTCCCAAAGTTCTCAGGGCCCTTCAAGACATCACTTCATAATCACCCTTTCAGTTTGTTTTTGTTTGATATTTTGGCAGTGCCATCATGCATCATGGTGCCAATTGAATAGGTTGATCCCAAAAAGAATCCATTATCACCAGGAACACACTACTTTCATCTGTTGAAGCCATGTCAACTTCCATCCAACTAATAACTATCTGCTCTCCTCCAACAGTCCCCTTCATGTGTCAGATACTGGCCACTCTCTCAATGGAGTTGCCTGCTTCATAATCTTGCTTATTTAGTGCTGTATATATGAAGGCCTTCAAATATGTCAGAAACCAGCACTTAGGCCATGGTGACAGCTAACTAAGGTCATATAGTTTGATGATGTTATTACCTAGCATCCAAGGTTTGGTTGGTTCTGGTCAAATGCATGTATAATGTCCATGATAGTGCATATTCAGCTGATTTCTGATCCAGCATAGCACTAGAGGCTGTGCACATTAAGTGTTAGCATCTGTCAGTGTTATAATACCCCACACAAATATAATAGTTCCTTCCTACAATCTAACTAGCCAAAGATTCATTTTATCTGATTATTTTTGTACAAAAATATTTGTAAGTGAAATGTACATTATTTGTACCCTTGCTTATCATATAACCATCAACAAGGTTCATTGCAGTGAAAATAAAGTCTATCCTTTTGCAAAATGTAATACAAATCTGAATGGATGTATTCAGTTGAGAAATCTACTCTGACATTTGACTCTAAATTAAATTACTAAAATCAATTTATTTCTGTTTATTAATTAATGATATACATACTCTCTTTAAGCACAGCTTCTACAGTTTTATTCAGATAATGCTAAAACAGTAAATGAATTTTAAGCTAATTGCAAGTCCCAATCCAGATGTTACTTTTTACAGACCTTGATTCAGACATTCTTCATCTAACACACTTATGCAATGATTTCCAAAGAGATTTAAAGATTACCAAAGCTCCTATATTGGATGCAAAATGAAGAACTTTGATATCTCCTTTAGATACTGACAGAATCACTTCTGTCATTATCAACTTGTGTCTTGTCCTGTGTTTTACTTTTTTGAGCTTGTGACTACTGTTTCTCTTTTTCTGTGTGATGACTTAATTCCTTCCTTTACCAACAGATTAACCATTAATCACAAGGATAGTCTACAAAGTGGCTGTCCCAAGTGTGAAGGATATTTTTGTCCAACACTCTTTTTCAAAACAGATCCTTCACAAATTCTTTCTGGAAAATAAAGGTGGTATCCATCAAGGAAATTAGAGCCATGGCTTCTTTTTCTTTCCTAAGTATGAAATAGATAAATAAACATGTTTTTTGCTATTGGATTTTTATAATATCAAAAGAAATTTTGGCAGTTGAGTTTCAGTGATTCCTGACAATGCAAAGCAGAAAAATATGTAACAATCTTTGTGATCCATAAGCAAAATCTTTTTCTAACTACACCTCGGGAGGCATGTCATGAAACCAATTTGAATTCCATATGTAGATTGCTTAACAAAAATGTTTTATGTTAAAATTTTTATTTTTCTACAACTTCTTCTTCTTTGGAGAAATACCCCTAGGTAGATACACAGAGCTTACTTACTGCTGCATGCCATCTCATACAAATCTCATAACATTAATATTTGTCAAAGCTACAGTAAAATACTCATTTACCTGCTTTCCCTGTCCCAGATACTGCAGCTTAATCTACTGCTGCTTTATCAGCTTGAATGCAGCACTGCCTTTACAATTTTTAGCTGTTCTCTCTCTAAGTAAGTAGGACTTAGTTCAGAATGGAGGATGATAATATTATAATATGGAATGCAAATCTTCTTGAATACAGTAGTTGCAGCACACAATGCCCACATTCAGCCCTCATTTTTAGACAAAAAATGGGATAAAAATATTATGTTGGACAGAGGGAGAGTTTTTTGTTTGGTCCCTTTTGATTTTTGATGTGGTGCACTTTATTCACTGAAAATTCACGAAAAATCTCAATAACCACCAAAAACTCCAGAAGAACTCTCTGCTACTTCTAGAATTTGTGGCGAAATTACTTTTAAAAATTCAAAACTCCCTTTTGGGGCATAAATAAAGGGATCATTGCTGAACTTTTCCACCATTTTGAAATTTCAAATATTTTGAAAATGCTGGAAAATGCGAACTCCACGAGGTTTCCCCCCACAGACAAGCTTGAATGAGCTTGAATGCGACAGTGAGATCACTGAGATTATCCCAAAGAATCTCCACTTCATTCAGTATTATTTCCGCCATTTCCGCGCCATCCATTTTTTATTTTTTGACCATGGAAGATGGAAGTTCCGGATTGCTGAAGTAGGCTGAAGTCGCTGTTGTCACATTGCCACGGACGAAGGAACGCTGGCCATTGAGCCATTGAGAGCCATTGATAGCCAACCAGAGCCAACGTCTGATGCTGTCTGATGGATGGTTTGGCAGTCGTTCCTCGTTCCACCCATCCATCACGCTGGGCGTTTCATTTTTATTATTTGCACCCACAGCTGATTGTAAAGTAATTCATCAGTGTTACAGCGTTAGCTTTTGAGAAAGTTCGTCCTCGATCAGTGGAGGCGCCATCGGTTCCAATTCGAAGCGGAAATTGCACGCTCATCTTCGGGTTCTTGCGCTGCTCCACGGAACAATCATTGGCGGATGAAGATAGGCAAAATAAAGGCAAAGGCAGCATCGGTTCATGGAACAATATCTGACTGATCTTCGATGGGGATGATTTCCATGACATCGTTCAAAATATTCAATGGCAGGCACCTTTGGCGATTGTTCCTTTGGCGATTTCTGGCATTGTTTCTATTACTGGGACGATCAAATTCAGCTGCGACGGCATCACTGGGGAGATCATTGCCGACAACTATTGGGCAAATGATTGTACAAATCGGTGCGCAAATGGGTGTGCCAATGAGTGTACGAGGGCGAATCATGGGGCATGCGAGATCGAGCATTTCTGCAATTCAATCCACAATTCACAGAGGGCAAATGATGGGGCAAATGAGAGGAATCAATCAAATGAAGCATATGAAGCAATGGAGGCAAATGGGGCAAATAGATCCAATGTTGTGTCCTAGAGAGAAATTAAAAAAATTGGTAGTATGGCAATCGTCAGGGTTGTCATTGCCCAGAATCAATTCAACTTCAGAAACATCCACACTTGGGCTGCAATATTTGCAATGTTCCAATAATTGGCATTGGTCATGCCATCCAACATCCAACCCATCAAATCATCCAATTCGAACTACTCAATATCATCTGCAAAGTGAAATACTAAATGGTTCAAAGCCAAGGTCAAAACGACAACCAAAGCCACAAATAAAACAAATACCACAAATAACTCAAATACCCCAAATAACATCATTGACGTCTCAAAGAGGTCAAACTGCAACAGGGACAAAATGTCATTGCCCTCCTACCAATCCAACCAATTCTCTCAATCCAACCAATTCAAACAATTCTCTCATGGCAGGGTTAGCTTGGGTGGCCCCCCTCCATCGACCTAATCGACCTCATAGACCCTATCGACATCATCGACCATTTCCCAAGGCAATGTCATCCATATCCTTCGTGCCATTTAGTCCATTTGGTCCATTGGCAGGACTGACTCTCAATCAGCATGGGGAATATAGCCGGTGTGGTTGGTATGGCCAATATGATCGGGGTGGTCGGTATGGTCGGTACGGTCGGTATGGTCAATATGGTCAACTTCATCGGTATTGCTCGCACCGACCACATCCACTTCAGCAGCGGACGCAGCATCATTCCACCATCTCTTCCAATGGAGCATTGGAGGTCGACTCACTTTGTCACAGTGCAGTGAACGGTTTGAATTCGAAATCAACTCAACTTCATCATCATGCTGCTTCCCATCACTCCACACAAATGGATCACGACCAGAAGAAAATGCAATGTGACCCCGGCAATGAGGCACTGGCACAAAATGCGCAACATTGGTTTACCATATTATTGCCCGAGGGGTGGTGCGTCGGTGTCCGTTCCTCCAACGCACAGGTCGATGCACAGGTCGATGCACAGGTTGATGTGTATGCTGACTCATCTGCACCACCTGCCACATCTGTGCCAACTGTGCAAACTACGCCATCTGTGCCATCTGTGCCTCTTCTTCATCCAGAGGAATATTCGTGGGGACAGTCCAAAATCCATTCCGATGGCGCTCGAACCTCGTATTATTTGGGGAGGATGGCATTGAGAGGGGCCATGCGTCAGGTTCTTCTCGGTGGGGGCAGTGATTCCAGCGTGGCCAGTGATTCCAGTGAGGCCAGTGATTCCAGTGATTCCAGTCATGTCACTGATTCCAACAATTTCAATAACGCCATCACTGACTCCAGCAGCGGCAATATCATCAACGCCAACAACAATACATTTTCATTCAAGCTATGGGAACAAATTCAAAACACGCCCATACTGAAAGATTCCTTCGGAAGGCCCATTTTGCCAGAGGTGATTGCGGGGTCCATCAGTCACAAGGGGGGGTGTGCCGTGGGTCTGGCCAAATTTCGTATTGTGGATGTCGTTGATGGGGGTGCCTCGTCGGCATTGTCGGCATCGAGTGCATCAATGGCTCAGTCGGTTCAATCTACTCGAACTGAACCTGCGGCATGCACTGGATCTTCCACATCTTCCACATCATCTACAACCTCTACATCATCGCTAACGTGGGCAGCTTCGGAGAGGATGACTGAGTACACGCCCGAACTCTTTGCCTCTCCTTCCTTCGTCCAACCAGCAACGGTGGCTCTGCCGATGGATAACTCGTTCAAACCGGAAAATGCAACGAATGTGAGATGGGAGGAGGAATGTCCCCTCGTGGATGATGTCGGTGTCACTACCGATGCCAATGCCGATGTCAATGACAATGCCAATACCGATGCTCCAATCAGTTCTAAAACTGACACTTCCGGTGCAACTAATACGAATGCTGATACGAATGGATCGGGCAAGACTTCGGGCGAGGATGAGAGAGTCATGAGTGTCATTGCCGCAAATACGCCAATGATTAAGGGGATTGGAATTGATTTAGAGCAGATCAATGCCAAGAGGGGGAATCGCATTCAGAGGCGGGCTCTGACGGCGAGAGAGATTGAAGAATTGGGCGGGTTGGAGGTACGTATTGTTATTCGTTTAATTTATGTGTTACTTTGCTAACAATTTTCTCATGACGTCGCGCTGCATTCGTTCATTGCTTTCTACTCCCGTTACGTCTAACGCCCGTATCATTTGTCAGTCCATTGGAATATCCAAAGAGGAAGAAGTAATCCTTCGATTCAGGTAAATCAGTCCATTCCTCTCTCTACATTTCTGGTGGCCATGTCTTTTGCCAAAAACTAACACTCTCTTCTCACTCTTTATACTCTTTATCTACATTGCACACACTTCATTGCACACGAAACAACACGAATCAACACGAATCAACTCGAATCAACACGAAACAACACAAATCCAACCCCCACAGCCTCAAAGAAAGCGTCTACAAAGCCATGCATCCCATCCTCTGCGAATACGTCGGATTTCACGAGGTGGAAATCACTCCCTTGCCTGATGGGACGGCACGCGTCTCACTCAATTTCTCTAGGGACCATGGTCGACCTATTGGGGGGGCACAGAATTCGATTGATGTGAGGAGCGTATCGTGGAGGAAATTGGAGGGGTATTTCTTGACGAGTGCTACGGTGGGTTTGGCTTCGGATTTTGGGGGGAGATGATGACTGTTTGGATCTGTTGCGGCGGGAATTAGACTGGGGCTTGTTCGGACGAAGTTTGGATGTTTGGATCATTGACGTCATTGCCGAAGGAAAATCCTCACAAATCCTAGAAGAACAAATTAATATTTCATCTGCAGGTGAGGGCGTCGACAAATACCGGCAAATGCGTCCAGAAGTTTCAGCATTCTGGCTTCAATCATTGAGAGGCTATCGGAAAAAAATCTTTACTCATTCATAGATAAGCACTGCTCGTTAACAGTTTTATTCCTTCTTGTTTTCGTTTCGTATCTGCGTTTCTCCTCATAGGTTTTCCGTCCGTTGATGTTTCAAAATTTACTTTGTTTTTTGATGTCCGAGACAGGAGCTGGCATTGTCGTATTTTCCCGCCATAACTCGAAAAGAGTGCGCCAAGAAAGAATCTCGATTCCATCCTCTTTTTCTTTTTCAAGCTGTTTTCAAGTTAAAATTTCCAGTTGAGCGTTTGTTCGGTAAAAAGGGATCATTCGTGACGGTCCATTCGTTCAGTCCACATTGATTTGATGAATTTGACCGAGGAAATAAATGGAAACCATGCTTTTGAATGCAGGCGTAGGATTTGATTCGGAAGAGGACGAAGAGGGGTAAGGAATGCCAAGATGGAAATTGAACGTTTCAAACATTGTTAGAATGGTGAATTCCATGTCGGGTGAGGAATTTTGTTGGATACATGTGTATCTCACCAATCTTTTGTTTTTTCTTGCTGCCACCCATCTATCACCTCTCTCTAAAACGAAACTTGAAACACAACCACTGCTAAGGAGGGCGTCTCTGCATCATTATCTTGCCATTATTAGAGCAAAGAAGAGAGACCAAAGATTAATTGCCCTCCCCAAAAAGATTTGATTGAATGGATCACATGGAATATGGTATGGTACTACTACATCTTGTTCCTTTCACTGACAAAATCATTGCCTAGAGGTTGGAGGATCTCTAGGGGTTAGTTGTTTGGGTTATTGTCTTCGTCCGCTCTTGCAGTTGAGAGCCATTAGGGACAATGGTCGGACATTTTCATGATATTCAGTACAGTACAATACAGTATCATACCCTGTGCACTCCCCCATGCATGAAAAATGAAAAGGATAGATCACGCAAAGACATCTCTGCCAATGGAGTGTGATGGGATTTGAAGGGATCATTGTTTTATTATTCCTCCTGTTTTATTTATTTTTTGGCGGATCACATCGCCACCCCATTGGCATGCATAGAACGTTTTGTACAATCTCTAAATATGTGATCAATGAGTGCTGATGCACCATGAACCTCTCTGAACTGACCATGATATATTACTAACCCTACTACTGGCTGCACCGTCAACTTCCTCATCCGTGACAAAGGTGACTTCCATGTACTTAAGTATGGTATTGTAATGAATGCACATTTTTTTATGGCTCTATCCAGCGAACGAAGGTCTAGTTTTGCTTCGAGAGCAAGTACATCTAAAAGCGCATCTGAGCACATCACAATGAAAAAGAAAAGATGTTCATGGCAATGGCAATGGCAATGGCAATGGCAATGGCAATGGCAATGGCAATGGCAA
>JALLOT010002203.1:0-13195 GCA_036939595.1 Thalassiosira livingstoniorum | reverse complement strand
CTAAAAAGGAAGCAGCCTCCTTGTCAATCATATCCAACATTTCCTTTATTTCATTGTCTGTATATTCATCTTTTTGAATCTTGCCATTACCCTTTTTCTTCCTTTTCCCAGGCTTTGCATTCAAGTATTCTCTCTTTTTTGCCTCCCGCTTCCAAGCTGCCTCTGAAAGGGTTCCAAGACTAGAGCAAAGAGTTTCAGCATATTTGAGGGTCTGAGCATTGACCCGTAGTGCAAAATCTTTCCCTTGTAGATTGCTGTACAATCGGATGAACTGCCATGAAATTTTAACCAACTCATTAGCCGATGCTTTGGGCATGAAGGTAGATAGCCCAAGATTATATTTGGAGAGACAAAAAGCAATATCATTGATAATACTCACTCCGTATTTTGCAATGTTGACTTCCTTCAAGAGTTTGTGATAGACAGATTCAATTTTCAGAATGAAATCATAAAATTCAGGATTGGCATAGTTGAGATGTGCCACATCCCGTCGCACCACACGGTCTGTCGGAAGAGCCATATCCTCTTTTGCAGAGTTCCTATCAACTGTTGCATTTTTGTACATATTTTTCAAATGCCCTGCAAGCTCGTCAGGCAATAATATAGGCATTCACCATGTCCGTCGTCCACTGGGATCCAATTACTGTCCAACAGTCTCTCCACACAATTCAACTTCTCTCTGCCTCCAAATGATTTACTTTCAAAGTAAAACCAAAAATCTGCAGCAAGAACATCAACAAAACTGCTCCAACAATCCTTTTTCTCAATGGAGGCACTGGCTAAGGAGGCTGGGTATTCTTTGATCAGTTCATCCATGGCCTTAAAATCCCCCTCCCCATGTTTTTTTGCGCACTGGACAATGTTGGATTTTTTAGAAGCTGCATTGTTAATGATTGATTCGATGATTTTAGTGTGGTATTCATCCCATTTTACATGCTTTTCGTCTAGCAGTAGCTCGATTTCATCCCTCGAGAGTAGAAGGACACCCGGAGGAGTGGCAAGCCAATATTTGTAGTATGAATTTGTTTTTAAGTGCTGGAGTATTTCCTTTGTAGTTGGTGCTCCATTTATGAAGTCAAAAAAATATTGCTCATGATCTTCATTTGGAACAGGTGCATTGGTAGCCACAGCTACAGTAGTATTAGAAGACATGGGAGAGGATGCGGCGATATTGGAAGACATGGGAGATAAATTTACAGAAAATTGGAACCATTATGTTGCTTTAAGTGATGTGGAAGTGGAATGAAAATTGGATGGAATAGGGCACTTGACAGAGCCGGCTCCTGACTGCATGAGATATGGCGGGCAATGGGGGTGGATTTACTTGGGAGCGCTGGGCTAAGTAGATGGAGCTGTCGGCGACGACGCCGGCACGAGACGACGAATCTGAGGCGCCAGCACGCTACTTTATTGTGTGTAGATAGCAGTGAGCGCAGGCGATTCCTGCGGACGACGGTGGTTGATGCGTGGCGTGGTCGCTAATCCGAGGCGTCGGCAGCCATTGTCAGCTGATAAAAAAATGGAAAATTGGAGTTTTGAGTTTTGTGAGGTTAGCTGCTGCGTCAAGTTGGCACTTGTGTAATAAGGTCCAAAGCAGCAGGGAAATGCCATATTTTTCAATTTTCGTCGGGCGGCATACGGACGGCTCTTCATCACATTTCGATTCACTCCCTCAGCAGCACAAAGAGCCCCTGTTAATCCCCCTTGGTCTGAGGCCTCCTCGAGAGGCTGTGCTGTGGAAGAACTGATGAAATGTTATCTTTATGAATACTATAATTTTTTTCTATTAAATATGATATATTAATGGCCATGAAATTGGCAATAAATATTTTTTTGTGGATAAAAACTATCGCTGAATGTCCCGCAGATTGTCCCAGAGGATTCAGTCCAGGAGGATCAGACCATCTTGCCGGAGCATATTATAAGTAGTACTACAATATCATACGTATGTATATAGGTAGATTCAATGGTAATAATAATAAGGTACGAGTAATACTCCTATTACTATTAATTTAATACCACAATACCATACTATTATTAATAGCCTGCAGTACCAATGAGTACTTACTATACTTTTGAGTATGTCTGAGCACATTTGAATACTTCTTGAATACAAATGTCTTCAAATGTCTTCAAATGTATTCAAACATATTCAAAACTACTCAGAAGTATTCACGAAAATTCAAATGTATTCAAATTTGAGTACTTGTACTCAGATGTATTCAAGCGATGATTTTCGTCGAAAAAAAAATGATTATTTAGAAATTTCAAAATTCACATTGTTAATTTATTTTTATTTGAAAATTTCTGAATATAAATCGCTAAAATATAATATTGGTCGTGGTCTTCCTGGCCACTTGTCTTGTTTTCATGTGAATCGGAAATATTTCCTCCCTGGCTTTCATAGGGAAATCGAAGGAATGCACTCTGCTGGGATGAGAACCACAATGCACACTGCTGCCACAAGCAAATGCGAGATTACTAGGCGGAAGGCGTTGATGGTTGCCATAGCTGGACGGAAAACAAGAAGGCAGCTGCACTTTGCACCTCTTTGCACTTATAAAAGTAAGCGTGATAAGTACTACAATAGGTACCATACTATGGTAACGAGATGATCCAACAACATCGCCCTGAACTCCATCGTTCATTTTGCCGCCCACAATATCTCTGGTATATTCTTACACACAGCTACATGAACTAGGTACATATATGTTTCTCATTTTAATCCAATTTTCTAGGGATTCAAGTAATCACACCTTTTTTATCTCCAAAAGTCTAAAAGTTACTTTATGTCCCCTTTCTTCCTTAAAATGACACACTATGTTTATTTCTGAGCTATTTAGGTATTGTACCATACAATACCATACTATTAAAGCTACTAGCATTATTATGAACTCAATGGTCATGGCCATTGACAACATGTGGAAAACCATCCGCACCACCTCTCTTGATGTAATTTTCTCAGCCCGACTGCACCATTGCCCCCCCAACACTTGCCCTGAAAATGACTCTAACACCAACCACCTCTGTGGCAGCTGTCGATATGGTTTAACATCCCCCCTCTGACAACAAATGATTTTGAACTGGTAATTTATTTTTTGATTGTTTTGGCAGTGGCAGCAGCGGTGGTGGCAGCGACGGTGCAGGTAGCAGCAGTGTTGACAAAAGAAGTTGTAGAAAAGTGGCAGCAGCAACAGCAATGGATGAAGTAGTTGCAGCTGAAGGCAGTACAAGATTGCCTGGAGGAGCATGGTGCATTTGGGGAGGCATGTTCATTTCAGTCAGGGTAGATAGCAGTGGTGGCTAATGCCATGTCTGGTGGTGGAGGTGGTGACAGCTGTGTTGGGAACGGTTGTGATGGAGGAGGTGGATAGATATATCTATGGCTCAGTGGCATTCTTGAACACAGCAGTGGTGTTGGCAGCAGCAATGTGGAATGGTTGATGCTGAAACTGGAGCATACTAGTTATTGATGTGGCAATCATTGTCCACAATCGCCACGCCCATTGGCAGTGGTTGTGACCATTGCATGTGACACATAAATGGAAATTTTTACTTGCCAATCAAATTAAAATTAAGTTTTGTGATTCTATGGGATCATGGTTTCAAAGGTGTACATGGTTGGCATTCATTGCCAACAAATCATCCTACCCCAAAAAATCCAACCAGTTTCTACTGTCTACCTACAACTACAATGCGGTAGAATTGCCAATGACTCTAATAATAATTGGAATGGATAAAATTATTATTCTACTGATATGTTCACTAATAATAATCAAAAGTTAAAATACTATTTTTACATATTTGCTTTAACATGGTTCTGATGGCATTTTGGTCCACTTTTTTATCAACTCACTTAGACTTGAAAAGTCAAAAAATAGGTTTTGCAACAGCTGATAGTCTGTCCTAATCTGTCATGGTTATGGTTGGTTTGTGTTTGGGTTATGGTTTCATGTTGGCTGTATACTGTTGTGTTGTTAGCTGATACAGTTAGTAGGTATTGCATGGTACTGTATCAATAATAACAATAGTAGGAGTATTTAGCTACAAAAAATAATAATAACAATAATAATACACTATTATTATTCCATGTATGTACTTAGGTAGAATGGTCAAGTGAATATAGAGATTAGTATTCTTTTACTCCTATTTTTTATTGACATTTGTACAGAGTGCATACCCCTTACCTGCCCACGCGCATTAAAAAAAAATACACGCAGACAATGAAAAATGACGGCTTTCACTCATCCGACAGCCCACTTCCGCTATTCATAACATCGCAACCACCCAACCAACAGCCACCAAACTTCATCCACACCACCAGCACACGTCCTTCCACTATCCCTCCCGTTTCCGCCGTCGAAAATGGCGAAGAAGAAGTCGAATAAGGCACGTCCCCCCAAAAATGCACAAAATCAAGCAGATGACGATGCTGATCCGGCTGCCGACACCGCATCTGTCATGTCGGACGGATGCGAACAATTTTCACTTGCAACAGTTGGAAGGGATGATTTTGAGACCATATCCAACAACTCTGTTGGTGGTCCCACCAATGATGGCGCTGTTTCACTTGCCGATGGCACCCTGCCAGATGAGGTTGCGATTCGTGTCAACGACGAAAATCAAAACCCTGCATCCAAAAATGACGACAATGATGAAAAAATCGACAAACTACCAATACCCAAGGGCAAATCAATAGCCCATAACTACATAATTCGCGATAGAACCGTCTTCTGTTCTTTTGATGTTGAGACCGGGGGAGAGTTCTGTGGGCTTGTTCAAATATCTGCCCAACTATTTCGAATTAGCACGAGTGATGGTGTCAAGATCAAGGAAGAAACATTCAACGAGTTTGTGAGGCCTCCATCAGATGCCTTGTGGGACCCCCGTGCAACCTCCATTCATGGCTTATCTGCAGCATCGCCACAGATCAAAGAAGCTGACCCAATTGACGTTGTTTGGGGCCGCTTCTGTACGTTCATCGACGAACATGTTGAGAATTCGGAAGCATGCATTTTAGTGGCGTACAATGGAGAAACATGCGACCTGAAGTGGGTATGGAAGCTGACTCAAGCTCCCAACACAAGGCTGTCCTTCCCTTCATTGATAAAGTTTTTCATGGACCCCCTCCAGGTCATTAAGCACTACAGCTCGTGCCGTCTCCATCCAAGGAAGAGCAAACTCGAAAGCTTAGCATTGGGGTGCGTTTGGAAGTATTTGACAGATGAGAACTTGGATGGGGCTCATGATAGCTTAGTAGATGCAACAGCTACAACTGATGTTGTTGTTAGCAATGAATTTGCTGGCTTTATTAACAGGGCAGCTTCCATCAAGCACATCTACGAAATTTTCTCAAAAAAGGAGCAGCAGGAGATGATACGGAAGCTCGAGCCACTCCGTCCTGTCCACGATCCGTGGCAGGAGCAAACCAAGGACGACAACATCATGTGGGCACCAAAAGAGTGTGACTCATATACGGGGGCGGAGTCTGGCGGTGTTTGTGGCCCCTCAAGTTCAATAATGGAAATCGTCCGTTCTTCCAAATGTTTGGCTGCCATATTTTTCTTCATTTTTCCAATCACTATGTTCACCTACATTGCCACAATGACTGCCAAATACGCATACGAGGAATGGGTAACTCCAAAGGACCGCTTGGACAAAGATGGAAAAAAGGGAAAGAAGAAGTACTATGTCCCTTTTCACCAACGATCGAAGAGAGACAAGATACCAACCAATGCGAGGCACCGTGCAGACAACGAATCAAAAAAGTACAAGATCACCCCCGGCTTCATCATTGCATGGGTTGGCATCCTTATCATCAAAGGAGCTCATTTCCATGACCGTCACAATCAACGTTTGATGTGGATGGATGCTCCGTATGGACTCTCCATCGCCTATGTTAGAAATGCAATGCCTCGCAATGCCTTTGAGTTCCTTTGTCGATACATACACTTCTGTGATAATAAAGACCGAAAGGAAAAGGGTCAGCCAGGGTATAACCCACTGTACAAAATACAGTATGTACTTGATGAGTTGATGAAGGGGATGCGGAGAGCCTGGATTGCGGGTATGCAGATCACCATTGATGAAAGTATGATAAAGTATTGTGGGAGGGCTATTTCTTTTGTTCAGTTCATGCCAGCGAAACCAATCAAACATGGCATAAAAGTCTTTGCTGTTTGTTGTGCAATCTCTGCTGTTTTGCTTGGCTTTGAAGTTTATGTTGGTGCTGACGATGTTACTGATAATTCTGCGTTGGCCGTTGTGAAGCGTCTTGTGGAGGGAGCCGGCCTTACTTCTGCCCGTGGCCGTGTTTTGTACACAGATAATTGGTATACGTCTGTGCAACTTGCAATGATGTTGTTTGAAAACTATGGATGGACTTTTTGTGGCACAATTACCCCAACAGAAAAGAAGGCTCGTGAAAGCCATGACATTCCTTTTTTGAAATTGTCCAAGGGAGCATTACGGGAGATGCCTCGTGGATGGTATAGAGAGGCAGCAATTGAAATGAAAACAAAGAAAGGAAAAAGGTATGTAATTCAGTGCTCAAATTGGAAGGACAAGAAGCAAGTTATGTTTTTGCATACAAACTTGGTCGGAGCAACAGCAGCTGAAACAGTACCACCTACTGTCCGGAGACATGTGAGGGGACAGAAGGATAGGCAGACACTCCATGCTCCACGTTCCCAACGAGATTATGCAGAGTACTTCAATGCTGTAGACAAGAATGACAGGGATAGCTCCGATTACTCCACGACTGTTCGAACGAATCGGTATTACCTTCGCGTGAAGTGTTGGGCATTGGATAGAGTAGTTCATGCGGAGTATACTGTTGTGTCGTGGTGCGCAAAGGCAGGAATTGGCGACAAAGAGTGGAAGAAGTACTTGGACAAGAATGGTGGACGTTCAAGATTTCAGGTGGATCTGGGTTTGGCGTTAATAGAGTACGCAATCAACTTGGATTGGTCGGGTATGGTAGGAGATCGACCGGAATGGATGCGGCAGTCTGAGTGGCTGCCGTGTAACTGTTCGAGGTGCTTTTTTTGTAAGAATGGTCTCACCAATGGCATACACCACAAGCCTAAGACCACTACAGTTATTCACCACTCCGATGGCAAGAAGACTAAAACAACTGGTTGTACGGATGAAAGAGTAGAGTTATTCGTCAACTCGCGGTATTGCAAGATGTGCTACCGCAATTTATCGTCGGATCTCTCAAAAGACGAGAAAAGGAAGCAGTGTAACTCTTCCACAAAGGGTTGTGGATCTTGTAAAGAGGCTATTTGCCAGTATTGTTGGGACATTGGCTATGACATGCATGAATCACAGTAGAACTTTTACATTTGTCTTTTTTATATTTACATAAAATTATTTCATGGATTACTGAATGCTTTCATTGTGAAACTACTATGAAATAGATTGCTTTGTACTAAAACTACCAAGTAAATATCCTACTGAAAAACTATTGCTGAATAACCCATATAAATAGAAACTGATGGAAATAAACACAGTAACCAAAATTATCAGTAACAATTAAATAATATTTGATATCAGTCAAATATTATTATAATAATCACAGAAGTAGAAATAGAATCCAGTCAAATGCATTCAGTCAATACGACTGTTAGCCGACTACTTATCCTATTCCAAAACCACCTGTAAAACCACAGACAATTAAATAATCTAATAAAACAAGACAAAAAATTAATTGAAGTTTGACTAGACAATTCAAACCTACAACTATTCTGTTGTCACTGAATTAATTTAAGCTTTGGTGTGGTCTCTTATACACTAAAAATATAGAGCATGATCAGCCCCAAGGGGCTGATTACCAACCACTTACCCAACACTAAAACCACTGACAAATCCAATCAAAAAGTTGAAAAATGATAAAATTAAAACTAAATATACTATCAACTATCATTCTGAACAAGACTGGGTCTAGGGATGACCTAAAACTTGCATTTTGGCAAGTATTTCTGTAAAAATAGTAAAAATCAGCCCCAAATCAGCCCCTGGGCAGGTAAGGGATACTCAAATACTTAGGTAAGTACACCTCTAAAGATCCGTACTTAGAGATTGTGGCCTTTTGCCAAATAATGTTCCAAGTATTTTTTATGATGTCGCTGCATGAAAACAAAAGGAATGTCAAACTGGTTAGGTAAAATACTGAACAACAAAAACTGTAGTAAGCAATAGGATGGGCGACAGTATTCAGGGCAATGCAGGTGGATCGTCTCGTAAACAGTGACAACAACATCATTGCACAGTAAATAATAATTCAATACAAGCAATGTTCGATGCATCATGGGGAGAAATAGCCGTACTAACGACCGTCTCACTCGTCCTCATCGGCCGCAAAGACCTCCCTTATGCATCCAACTTCCTCGGACGTCAAGTGGGACGCATGGTCGGCCTCCTCCAAGGAGCCAGGATGAGAGTCGATCGACTCGCAACAGATAGCGAATTGAAGAAGTTGCAAGACGAATTCCGAAGTGGGCTGAGGGAGCTGGATGCGGTGAAGGCGGAGATGGCGGGAAGCTTGGTTGCCAGTCGCAGTTTGGGAGGGATGGTCAATGAAATGGGGAGTGGTAGGAATAGAATGGGAGGCATGGGAATGAGTGGAGTAGGAAGTAGTCCAATAGGGAAAACTGGCAGTATGGCTGCTGTTGGAGCTGGAATGGCTGGAGCGGTTTCGTCTTCGTCTCTTCCATCAGCAACTTCTTCTTCGCCCACAGAAAATTTGGATATTGGAGCACAATACCTCGCTGCTGCGCAGCAAGCTGAGTCGCAATCACAATCTTCCATCCAAAGCAACCTAAGTAATGCCCCGCTTCATTCGCTAGCTCCTCGATCTCGATCGGTAGCCGCCGTAGCTGAAGAAGAATGGGAAAAACAGGGAATAGGATTTCGATCCATTGCAGAACAAAGAGGAGTGGCTGGAGGTTTGGGAGAGATGGATAGATTTGGGAGTAGAAATATGGCGCCGTCTATTGGAGGGGGTGCTGCTCTTTTGTCGGATTACATGCGGCATTCATTGATTCATGACCAGTATGAACGGACCATACGAGAACAAGATGAAGCATTGAGAACGAGGGTGGAAAAAGTAAGGAGGGAACGTTATTCTTCGGAGGATAAGAGGAGAAGTAGTGATGAAAAAAAAAGCAAAAATAGTGGTACATGAAGTAATGTGCTTGAAAATGGACAAAATGTGTAGAGAAAAAACCATATGTTTGTTTCTGATTATCAAACACATTTGTCAATATACAAAGATAACAAAGAATGAACTATTGAAAAACATGAAAAATTAAAAACTAACCAACAATTGCAAACATCTTTGCTGTGAAAACTGATTTGTTCACTGTTCATTTTTGGCCAGTTGGCGAAATAATTTTCTTATGCTCTATGTTGGGGAGGGGTGGTATTGGGTGATCACATTGGATAATTGGTTGGGGTAGGTAATTGTTACTAATGAAACCATTCTTGCAACAGCATGCATTTGTTGAAATTCAATAGAATATTAAGGAAATTTGTTCAATACCTGTGGATGGTCGTCTAATAGAAACAACTTTGCTTACCCCTGGGCAACCACTAACAAACATAGGCAGCCCTTTTTTTCAAAAAAATACCATTGTGAAATCAGGTTCAGCTAGCTTTAAAAAATATCCTTCAGAAATAGTGTGAGCATTAGATCCAATAACATTACTATCCTGTGATTCCAAAGAAACTCTGTTCACCACTTTTGACACCTTTGTTTGCAAGATATCTTAAATTCATTATTAGGCTTGTCAGGCTGCATTTGCAAATAAAAAAATATGAACAGCAGTAAAAGAGCTAATACAATGACAAACATATTTCTGTGTATAGAAATATGTGCAACAATATTTTGGAAGCAAAATGAACTCACCCTTGAACAGAAAATATGATTTGAACTTTAAATTTGATCTTTCTATTGCTGTTTGTTGAGTGAGTGGTGGCAGTGGCATTGTCAATGAAGACGTGGATGAAGCTGTTCAACTACCATGAGACAATAAATGTAATGACACTGATGCTTCCACCACTTCTGAAACATAAATTGTTTTAAGCTGGTTAATCAAGATTTCACCTTGGTGAATATTTTTGAAAAAATGGCTGATGAAGTTTTAACTTACGTTTCATTAGTGGTAGTGGTTTTGTCCAGGTGTATACTTGTATTTTTGCTTAGAAATGATGGTAAAATTACACATCATGAAACAAATATTTGCAAACTTCTATATCAGTCATGCAAAGTTGAGATTTTATTGAGTTGTTCCTTGTTGTTTGTCAGCATAGCAATCATTTTGTGTGAGGAAAAAACAATGCTGTCGACCATGACCACCCTAATTTTAGGGGGGAAATACTATTTGATTAGGTTGGGAATATAAACATATTGTATTTTTGTCTAAAAGACCAAAATTAACAGCTAGGGCACAAGAACTATGCTCTACTACTATGCATGATCATTTGAACAACTATGATGGGGTACACTGGTAAATATCAAAAAAAGATTGGTGAGCTGAATAATTTGAATAAAAACTGCTAATTCCAGACCAAGATATCTATTATTGCCAAGATTGGGGGTGTCATATCATCATTACTGCCACTGTTTAAGTATAATCTTCTCTTTTTTGAAAGGTATTGTTGGAAGGCAAGAACCTTTTTTTGCACTTTGATATTCAATTGGATGCATTGGCTCTTGACTTACAAATCTTCCTTTGTCATTGTTATCTCAGACCTCATACCATGATAACAATGTTTAGGCTATGACAAAAGTAAATGGAATTTGAAATTTTTGATGGCATTGTGTTCAGTCTGATCTTGTCTGGATGTTCTTTTGGTATTTGCCCAATTATGAAGATGCTCTCTTAGAAAGGCCAAATTGGACATAATTACTAAAACTTATTTGGAATTCAGAGGTGAAGATTTCTTTCATACAGCCCTTAGTTGAGGTATTATTGTTGTTGTATGAGATTACCTTGCACCTTTTGTTGGAGTATGTTTTTACCAGAACTTTTTGTAATGAAAAAATAACGTAATGGATAATCTCATTTCATTTATCTTATGAATGAAAACTCCAAGAGCAATTTAAAATAACTAATCACAAAAATAACTGTAAGAAGGTTCTTTATGCCTTTACCGGCTGTTATTTCTTCTCCCATTATGCCACTCCTTAAAAAAATTATTGAATTGCTCATTTTTGCTAACATGTGGTAGAGAGTGCAAGAGATGATTGATATATTTTTTGACTTTGTTGTCATTTATTATATTGTCCGTAAAATAGCTGATTTTCTGACCCCAACTACAAAAAAAGCCTGTCCATGTTCTGATGAAGGTGATGCTAGTGTTTTTGTAAACAGAAAAAAGCTCAATTTGTTAAAACCATTGGTATTAATTCATATTATATTTCATTGAGCAATGTGGCTTTTGATGCACTGTATCTTCATATGAATTTTGTGCTGATGAAAAATGTTCTTTGCATTTCAAGTTTTAAGTATTTGGTGTCTAAATTGGTTTTTTAATATTTTCCACTTCATGATTGTCTCAGTTTTGGACTTACTGCTTGAAAGTTTACGATGTAGGTTCTCCTTGAACCTTGTCTGGCTAATTTTTTATGTTTACAATTTTGACTCACAACTTGTCATATTATTGTAGTTGTATTGTTTTTGTCTTCCAATAATACCAGTAAAGGAGAGGTTCATTTTCCAGTGACAAGTCAAATGAAATTTATGCAACTGTAAGAGTTGATCTTCATTAGTGTCCATTTTTCGGTGTTAGGAAAATTTGATTTTGGTAGAGATAAGTCAAGTAAAGCATATTCTTTTTTTATTATGAATAACTATTTTTGAATAGGGTTTTTGCATTATAAACAAAGTGTTCTGTAAGTTGTATTTAATGAAAAAAAAACAAGAAATAATATGCAATAAATAAAAATCACATTTTTTCTGGAGTTAGAGATAATTAAAGTTCTGATGATCATAATTTGATTTGATTTTTAGCGATACAACACCAGTTACAAATGTGTATTGCTGAGGGGTCTAAAAATTATTTCAAAGCAAAAAAACTGACCTAAAACTAAAAAAATGGAGTGAATTCCATTGACAAAATCATTTGTCAATACTTTCTACCAAAAACTAAAAATCAAACTACAAAAAAAAGAATCAACAAACAAACTCACAAACAAACACTCAAACAAATACAGATCCTATGATAGAACCTACAATAGAATGCATAGTAGAACCTACAAAAGAACCTATAGTATAGTATAGAACCCACAAAAGAATGTACACAAGTACCTGCTAAAGTACCTACAAAAATACCTACAAAAGTACTTACAAAAGTACCTACAACAGAAACTAAAAAATAAACTACAAAAAAAATAAAAAAGTACAAACAAATGAACTTACAAATGAACTTATAAAAAATACAAAGAGAAACAATAATTGGATCCAGCAGTATTTGGATCCAGGGATCCAGATCCAGAAATTAAAAAAAAATAAATGAATATCAAAACCCAATGTGAGCCAATGTAGCATGTGACGGTGTAATCACCCTCCCTTGCCTCCTAAGTAAGTACTTAAGTACTTAGGAGGTACTATAGTACTTGGTATGGTAGGTAGAGAAGTGGGTAAGAGTACTCTATTGCTTAAGGTAAGTACTATTGTACCTTAATATAGTACAAGTAATACTCTGCGAGCAAGCAACAAGCAACAAGATGAGACCAACCACGATGCCATGGCAATCAACAATCGAATGGGCACATTTGTTCATTCGATTGTTGCGATGCTGGGGATATTGATGGAAACAATGACCACTGCAATCAAACCCGTGGCTCATTCAATTGCAGTGGTCATTGTTTCCATCTCAAATGAATGAACACGCCCATTTGATTGTCAACAGAAATGGTGACGTAGTCGCCTGCCATGACCCAATGAAACATTGCCATGGCAATCAAATGAGCCTTGGGGGCTCATTCGATTGATTGCCATGGAAAAACTGGTCACTGGATGGTGATCAGATGAGTCACGGGGGCTCATTCAATTGCCACCACCACCATGCCACAGCCAAGTTGATTGGATCCAGCAAAACAAATTCAATTCAAAATTACTTAATTACCACTTACCTTGTTTGCTTTTGTCATCTTCTTTGTTGTTGTGGCTGTTGAGTGTCTTGTATC
>JALLOT010002202.1:0-13190 GCA_036939595.1 Thalassiosira livingstoniorum | reverse complement strand
TTTTACATTAACTACATTGGTACCATTTATTACCATACTACGTTTTGTTTGAAAAACCTATGTTTCCCTCTTCCGCGAGGTAATATCTAATTGAGACTTATAACCAAACGTGATTATTATTGTGTTTCTGATGAGTGATAAATTATATTTTTATAGAAAGGCTTGTATGCAAAAAATGATGTAGTAGCAAGATTTATGATAGAAGAATATTCCATTTGAGAGTTTTCTGTAAAAGATCAAATTAATGGGAAGTCTTTTTGGTACAGATTTTTAGGAGTCATATTGGTACTGATTTTTTTGAAATTTTCATTAACACAAAAATTGTATTCTCTCTTATATTATGTATTTTGGAAGTAATTGATACAAAAAATATATTTCTGAGAGAACTGCTGCAAGTTTATCTAATTCAAGATCTGCATTCATTTAAATTTATTTGATTTGGAAGATTTATGGATACGAGATTATTGAATGACCAAGTGAAACATTGAAACAAGAAACATCATCAGCCATTATGTAAAGGTTTTGTATGGAAAGCCCTGGATCTGGATAGGGTCAGTACTAGACCACATAATAATTAGGTATTGTAAAATGATAGAAATGCTTCAAGTCTCAATCTGGTATAGTGGAGGGAGTTGTTTAGTCAATTTTTGGAATGATGCAGCCACAGGTACATACATACAGGAGTTGATTTGAATATTTAATTTGAAAGGTTTATTGGTACAAGCATATTTACTATTTGGATTGTAGCAGTAAATTGAAATTTAAGTAAGAAAGGTTGGTAGCAGTTGCATAAAGAATAAGAGCCAGTGGAATAATGAGCAGTCTGGTAAGTAGTAGTGATAGTTTTGTGCTTAATGAGAGTCTTAGAGATGCATGATGTGCTGCATAATACTTAGTTAGAATTGTGAGAATAAGTGGGCTTCAAGTCTAGTCAAGTCTTTATTTTTTTCTAGTGGAGGTATTTGTTTAGTAGGTTGTAGTTGAAAAGACATGGTCTTTATTGCATCAAATCAGAAAAAAGTATTACTCCTAACAATTAGTTGTGTGATTTCTTAGATAAAGGGTTAACTAGATCAAGGGTTGGATGTACTCAATAAATTGAAATTGTGCTGCAGTAGGTTCTTAAATTTGTGGTTTACCTTAGCAGTGGTAAGTATGATAGTATGATAATTTAATGAAGTCACTTGTGCTTAAAGTTTATTGTTTTTATTTCAATGGCTTTAACATTATAATCATCAGTTGCTGTTTGGGTTGAAGGTTTGCCATATTGGTGGTATCCGAAAAATTGGTGAGGGTGTTGGTAAGTTGTTGATGTGGAATGATTAGGTTAGCATTTGGTTGTTGGCTCCTGAGAGCTGCTTCCTGATATCTTGCTCTATTCTCTGTCATTTTTTAGCTAGTTTGTCACTTCAACTGTTGGTAAATTGTTGAATTTAATCTATTATTAAGTTGTTTTCATTGTTGGGAGCTTAACAACTTTAGAGGAGATAGCTTTATTTTAGGAGTCAACCTAGTAATATCCATAAATTAGACTTTGAATTGGCTCTTAATAATGCTACCAAATTCTTGTAGTACTTGTACTGGTTTTAGCCAATGGGATCGTTAATTGCAATTTTTGGTAGATTTTCGGTTTTGGCACTTACAGTTGTTGGTGCAGAGGAATTGTGTGGGCATTATCTGTAGAAATTCTCTGGAAATTGGAAATGGTAAAAATAGATGTAGTTGTAAATACTAGACATGATGACTCAAGTAGAGTTTATCTGATATCATGAGCTAAAGATTAAGGTAATTTATCTAGTGTAAAACAAACAAGTCAGGCAAAAGTAATATGTTCAGTTCTTATTTATCTTGATCTTGGGCCTGTACTTGGTGTAAGTACTCACATGATAAGAATTCTACTTATATATACCATAGGTACAATACCATGTGTCAATATCTTGTTGCAATAGCATAATGAAATAGCATGATCAAGGCTGACCACTCAGCCACTAACCAGCTAGTGGCAGAGTGGTCAACCTTATATTCTCAAAAAATAGTTGTGACAGCATTTTCACTTAATGTACTGTTGGTAGTGCCAAGCATTCTTACTTTACAGATATGTATTTTTTTGTTTCTAAAATAAATTTCTACATAACATAACCAAATGACAAAGCAAGTAAGAGTATGAACAATGTGTATGAATAGTGAATGAAGTTCAAATGATTGCAAGTTGAAGGGGCTGTGAGAGTAAGAAAGCCATGGAAATGATGGGGAAATTCCATTGTTGAATGCTGCTTGCAAAAAAATGACCCAAATCAGTAAAATAGGATTACATACTTAAGTAAGTAGTAAAAAAGGTAAGTACTAATTAATTAATCACCAAAAAGAAAAAAAAAACAAAATAAAATTCAAAGCTAAGTTTCAAAAATAAGTTCTCTGATTAATGGCTGGCCCTTTTGTATGTCCCTACTCAGGATGGCCTCAGTGAACCTTCTCAAGGTGTCCTTTAGTACAATAGTCACTGTCTGTAATACATGGTACAATATGGTACTAAAATAGGCACATACCTGCAAGGTACAATACCATAGATTTGGATGAGAATTAAACTTGAAAAATGATAAAATGGGTTTCATGCCACCCTTGAATTCCTTTCAAATATTATGTTTGATTTGTGCATAGCACATTTGTGCACCATGTTTTTTCAAATCATAGTTTCTAAAATATACACAAAAATATCAAGTATGAAAGGTACTATGATGAATAAGCCATGTAGTTAGTAGGTATTGTTTTTTGAAAAAAGAATCCTTCCATTCTTGACTTTCTGTCAATTATTTTAAATCAATTTAATAACTCTTCAATTATTAATGGGCAAGCTTACATTTTAGCAAATCCTAAGAATCACTAATAAGCATATGGGTACATTGTTCATAAAGACTAAAATGCACTAGAATATTTGGATATCTCAAATTTCTCACTAGATCACAAGATATACTTGTGCCATAGTCACAAGTTTAATTCTTATCAAAACCTGCTTACAGTGCACTATTATTAGAAGCTTGATTGGAACCAACTTGAAAATCACAAATGAAAAATTATTGTCAAAGCTCAGGAAACTTCTTACAATCACTAAAATCAACAAAAAGTACTATGATCAGCATTTTCATAAAAAAACAATTAGATCATTATTTTGTCAAAAACAGAAATTCCTATCAAGTAACTGAGTCTGATTGCACAGTTTTCAGTGCCATTGTTCCATGGCACTGTATTCTTTGTCATTCCATTCTGTTCCCTGCCAGTGCCATATGGACATTTTTCTATGCCATTGCTATTTTTTTGTGCCATGGTCATTTCTTGAGATTTTTTGCTGACAAAAGTTAAGTCAAATATGTACCTACAAAAAATGGGACTCAAACCTCAACTCATACTCATAAGCACATAGAAATTCAATTGAAAATTCATTAAAATTAGAAAAAAATATGTAAAAATATATTTTCAAAAATGTTGTACCTTATTCTCTAAAAATGAAATAAAACAAAAAAGTTTGAAAAGGATGTTGGGATTGATATGAGTATAACTCTGTTTCAAACTTTTTGAAACTTTTCATTGAAAAAGGTAGAAATGAAGCAATAAAAATACTCATTTTGATTAAGCAAAAATATTCTTTTGTAAATGTTTTAAAATTATTGATTAAGCACTTGTATTATTTTACCCTCACATATTGTAGGAAATAGTATGTTTGACCACTAGTAAGTACTTGTATACGTGTAATAATGATAATAACATTATCATATGCATGCATAGTTAAGTACTAAAGGAGTTGAAAAGAGGCACCAAAATGGCACAGGATGGAACGGGCCATTCCACATGGCAGTCGCTGTGCCATGCATGGCACAGCCACTGCCATGTGGCACTGCATGCCCATGTTGTTGCACCAAACTCTGTGTCATTTTTTAATGGGACAGAATTTAGTGCAATTGGACATTTGAAATGGTTTAAAGGAATAATTGCCATCATAACTTTACCCTTAATTACTAAAAAAAAATGACATTTGAAATTTGAAAATAAAAAAGATTTTGGAGAAGGAAAAATCGCCCAAAACGAGAAAATCGCCAAAATTTATTAATTGTCACACAAAACATCATGTGCAACGTTCAACCTCTTTTTCTTGTTGGGATATGGTAGCATAGCATAGCGTATTACAATAGTACAATACTACCTACTTACATACCATACTTCTTAGCAATAAAGCATTTCTCCAGAGAAGAACAGTTTCCAACTTCCAACTTCACAACCCACAACCCACAACCATGCATCGCGGCACAAGCTACCTCAGCATGTCCTCCAGCGATGGAAACACATCCGACAACTCCTCTTCCCACCCCTCCCGCATCCGCTCCTCCTCCTCCAAAACCTACCCCTCCACACAAGTCCTCCAAGGCATAGGCTGCCTCATCCTCGGATCAACCCTTCTCTTCCTCCTTTCTCCCTCGCCGAATACCCATCCAGGCGGTGTTGGCGGGGGGTTATTACGCCAGATTCCAGATGAATCATCCAACTCAGTGAATCCGGTGTATTCCTCGTCGTTCTCGGCATCGCATGATCCACGACATAGGACGCGGAAACTCCCCGTAAGAATTCAATCATTGCTGGCTCAATCTCAAATTGTGGGGGATCATTTGAATGAAGTCAAAGAGGGCAAGAAGACGGTGGAGGAGGTGATTCATTCCGGTCAAGCTGCCATTATTGCAAGAAATAGAAAGGCTGCCAATGCCAATAGCTCCAACAACTCGAACAATGACCCCGACGCCGATCCATCCGACCCATCCAACGCCCACGCCAACATTGGTTCCTCCGTGCACATCTCCCCCGGATCCCTCACCCGCTCCCACAAAACGGCCCCCCTAACCTTGCAAGAAATCACAGACTTTCTAACTTCCTTTCTCCAAAAATTAAACTCCTCCAATCTCAAAAATAAACGTGCCACCTACCATGGCATCTGGTCCGCCTATCACTTACTGGTGAACAAGTGGTTGTACCCCTGGGATCAAGAGTATTTGCGACGGATTCCAGTGGGAAAGAGTGATGAAAGTTTGTTTTTGAGTGTGGTGAGTTACAGAGATGAGTTTTGCAGTGAGACGTTGAAGGAGGCTTATGGGAAGGCGAGGTTTCCGGAGAGATTGTTTGTGGGGTTGGTGCAGCAGGATTGTCAAGAGGAGAAGTGTAAGAGTGGGGTTTTGGAGGGGAATAAAGTGGAGGAGGTGGGTCCTGATCCTGATTGTTACAAGATGTTTTGTGAATCGGCAGAGGGAAAGGAGGTTTGTGACAAGGGGCAAGTGAGGTTATTGAGAATGAAGGAGACTGAATCCCTGGGGCCGTACATGGCACGATATTTTGCATCCAAGCTATGGATGGGAGAACAGTGGTACATGCAGATCGATTCCCACATGACTTTTCTTCAAGATTGGGATGAGTTTTCGATAGATATGCTAAAGAAGGCTCCATCCGACAAACCCGTCATTAGCCACTATCCTCCTCCTCACACCGCCAACCTACTCGAAAAAAAGAATAACAAAGTAGCCGCTCCACGACTCTGTGGCCCTTCGTTCGCCACCTCCGATTTAGAAAGTGAAATCATTCGTCTTGACGGATCTTACAACTACGATTCAGTCCAACTCGACACACCTCGCTTTGCACCCTTTGTAGCAGCGGGGTATTTGATTTCCCATTCGGATATTTTGAGGGATGTGCCCTTTGATCCATTCTTGCCTTATATTTTTATGGGGGAGGAGATTTTATTGTCGGCGAGGCTCTGGACGAGTGGATATGATATGTTTAGTCCTACGTTTAGTGTGGTGGGGCATCATTATGTGAGGAATCATCAGCCTAAATTTTGGGAGTCAATTCATAGGGCTTTTACTTTTGGGGTGAGTTTTGTCCTTTAGAATAAGTAATCTTATTGATTTTTGCTCATTTTCCTTTTGTTATTAATTCCAACAAAAAACTCACCAACTCAAAATTTCATTACTCTACTTGAAAGGTACATAATCCGCTACAAATGCTAGTGTTAAATCGAGTCAAATACCAACTTGGCTACCCAGAATCAGCAAAAGACATGGTCAAACCAAAAAGTTTATTTACAGGTATGTTCAAATGAGTTTCCTCGCCTACAGATGTTTGCTCTTTCTCTTGTACTTTAACCGACAAATTGGTAATGACAACGTGCTCCTTCGTTCGCCTACGCAATTCAGCCGTGGAACAATACTCAATGGGAACTGCTCGGTCATTAGACGAATATCTTAAAATTGTGGGATTGGACATGTACACCAAAGAGGTGACATACACAGCATGGTGTGAGACAGGAATCCCTCCACCAGGGTTTGAACATTACTTACATTTGTATAGAAATTTGTAAATTAGAAAAATTGGCTGAAAATTGGACTGTTTTGTGAGTTTTGAATATTCCATAAAAGTTTACACGAAACCCCGACTCCCGACGGTCCGAATCAATATTCACTGGAAGCAGCAGCACAGTCGATCTGTTGCTGATGACATTCGTATCAACAAATTCTTCTTTAATTTTAATGTGTCTAATACCACAGAACCACAAAGAAGCTCACACTATCTTATCATAGACGAATCACGGTAATAAAAGTAACAGAGGATTTTCTCTGTTTCAATTGTATACTAATCTCAAACAGTTTCAGTTTGCAGGTTTGTAAAAAAATTAAACCCAATCCAGGCTCCACTCAATGTCGATGTTCATCTTTTGCTCATAGTGGATCAACAAATTTTGAGGGATCAGCAAGGACTTCGCTCCCAAATTGAACCATGGAATGTGTTGGCCCAAGCAAATTTTGAGCTATTGGTTTCCATTCTTCCAGGATCATGCACGCAGCATCAGAATCACCACTGTCTAGAATGCACATAGCAAGATCCAGGCAGACGTTTAGGTAGTTCACGTTGCTTTTTCCAAAATTGTCCTCTAAAGCAGAGAGAGCAAGGCTGTATTTTTGAATGGCTTTACCATATTTTCCGCTTTTGGCGTATGAAAGTGCTATCATATTGTTCAAGCGCCAAGCAAGTTCGTTTTCGTCATCTTTTGGAGTTGAGATACCTTTCTCTTGTAGAATTTTCTTCTCTCCTAAAATTGATTGGGCAATTTGCTTCCAATCTTTTAGGAGAACATCTGCATCGTCCAAGTCACTTGCGGTGAAGAGGTCAGTCACGAGAGTTAGGAAGACTTCGATGTAGTCATCACTATTCTTTCCGAAGTTCTCTGCAATGACAGAGAGGGCGAGGACATGGTTTTCAATGGCTCCAGCGTAATCACCCCTTTGAACATTGGCATCTGCAATTTTACGTCGCAACATCCAAAACAGATCACATTCGTCTTTATCTGCAAAACTTCCGTCCTCTTTCGTCAGAAAACGCAAACCTCCTTGGAAGGCCGAAATAGCACCACTCAAGCTACCAGCACTTTGCAAAGCATCACCTAGTCCCTTGAGAGTCGCAGCGCGGAGGTTGTGATCTGACTTGTTCTCTAGGGCAGAGTAAGCATCACGATATAACTCGATTGCCTCGCAATACTGTTCTTTTTCGGCGTGTGCATCAGCTATTTTAGTTTTCATGTCCCAAATAAGTACTCTCAGGTCCTTTTTTGGATACACGTTATCTGCCTCCAAACAATCGAGGCCTTTTTGAAAAGCCGCTTCTGCAACGCTGATGTGGCGAGCAAACAGTAATGCATCACCAATTACTCCCATAGCACTAGAAAATATGCGACTATCGACCCATTCTGGTTTTGATCTCACAAGATCATTTAGGCGTCGGGCGTACATTGTAGCATCCTCGTAACCCGCAACGGTGCAAGCTTTCGTGACATGCATCAGAGCAATTAGGAGTTTCAAAAAATCCTGACTATTGGTCGTACCAAGATTTTTGCAATGCTCGTACTGAGAACGTGCAACTGCCAAGTAGAAACTTTCTTTGTTGGGCTTACAACATGTTGGACACAGGCGCCACACTTTGTCAACTAACACAATTGCTCCTTTGACCAAGTCACTCTCATTTTGGACACAGCTCGTGTAGCATGTTACATGACAGCTCCCCAAGGTTCCACGACAAGCACACCCCTGGGACATCATTTCAGTCCCACTCTCCGATGTAGTTTCACGACAGATCCAGCACATCTTCTCCGAGTCAGTGGCATCGCATGCATTTTTTTCGTCATTTTTTATCGCCTCCATGATTAGAATCCCTTTTTTCTTCAAATTATTTTTGGATTACCCCGGTGTCTGGAATGCAGCTGTTGGATATTTATGAAAAGTCTCTCCTTGAATAATCAAGTCAGTCGCTATCCAGTGGAGAATGTGGCTCAGAACTTTTTTGGTATGTAGGTAGGTAGTACTTTAATTTTCAAGTGAGATCATGCGACTCACAGAAAGAATATCTTGGGTCGTACATATCATTGGCGAATATAGATTAGGATAGTACAGCGGAAAGTGAGACGTCGTACTCGAAGCTATTCATTGATATGTAGATAAAAAACATTTACACATACAAATCAAAAATCAAAACCTACGTAGAACTAGTAAAGTACTTGGGCATCTTCCTCCGCCATGCAGTATGACAATTGCCGTCTGCTCTCAGTTTTATTATTTCAAAACTACATAGTATTGTACTTATGTTTGAACAAGGTTTGAACGTTTGAACAACCACTCACTGATCTCTGCGTGATCCATTTTAACTTCGTCGAAACGAAACGTCTTAAGGGAAAAGATCTCTGGCTTCAGACGCAACAAATTGTTCATCATCTACATCAATGTATACATTGATAAATCCAACATTGCTGCTGTTAAGATAAATCACTCTTCCGCCAAACCGATTTTCTAGCCATTCCATCTCTTCTTCGACATCGCCAAAATACCACTGTGAAGTAAACTCTTCAACAAAATCGCCAGTACTAAACTCTTTAGCTGAAGATGAAAAATTCCTCCAAACTTTGAAATTCATACGTCGCCTGCGACCATCTTCCTGCCTAGGACTACGCCCAGGTAAGATGGTGTGAATGATAATCTCTCCTTCGTCAGAAGTGACATAAGTGCCTCGTAGATTAAAGCCTTGGTTGTCGTAGAACCCATCTGAATCAGGATGCCAAATATCAATCAATCGATTAGACAGCACTTTTGGTTCGATCTCTCCATGTTCTACTTTGCACGTTGCATAAAATCTTGCATAAATGGTTATTCTCTGTCCTTCTTCGTTCTGTGGTGCCATGAAAGAAAAATTATCGATCAATGGTGCTCCAGGCCAATAGAAAAGTCCTTCATCATCGGGTTCAGTCGAGGATTCACAAGAATACGTTGGGTGGGTAGAAGGCGATACAGAAGGCATTGCTGTAGGATGACCAAAAGGCGATGCTGTTGGGAATTTCGTGGGTAGTTTAGTCGGAGGTGTTGTCGGAACCTTCGTAGGTGTGCTTGTGGGCTCCTTAGTCGGACTCTCTATTGGTCCTTTTGTTGGCTCATTTGTTGGATTCTTTCTCGGAGGTCTCGTAGGCGATTTAAAAGATTGCTTAGGAGTCGAATTCAGAGACGGAATAGAAGATGAAATGAAAGTAGGAGATCGGAAGNTTCCATACGATCCATCAAAACCGGAACCTACACCAAAGCCACCACCAGCTCGTCGTGTTGGGCTAGATGTTGGTGTTTTGGAAGGTTCACTCGTCTCCACAACGTCATCGTTTTCTGAATCATCAACATCTTGCGAGGCACTGGTGTGCTCATCATGACCAAATCCATGCAAATGGATTTCTTCGTGTTCTTCAATATATGGTATTGTCAATGCAGCAATTAGAGCAGCAATAAGTGCTACCACTAACGCAGATAAAGCCACCAATGGAATCCACCGTCGCCGCTGACGACTGGGGTTACTTGGTGCCGGCTTGTTTCTCGGTGTTGCAGCATTGAGATTTTCGTCTGTTGTAGATTTGTTATCAGGTCCAGGTGAGGGATGAGGAATATCGATTGGTGCAATTGAAGAATGTCCTTTGGTCCGAGAGCATCTTTCTTCAATTGTTGGAAGCCGGCAAATTTTTGTTTGTTCCATGGCTTAATTTTTTTAGCAAAGTGTGGTGCAAGTGCAAAAGTGTTGTGAAATTCGTTTTGTGACGTTAGCTGTAAGTAGTTGAAGCTTAGAATACATTCTTACCATCAACATCCATTGTATCATTGCTGGTTTCCATACTTAGCTGTCAAATCTCCTCTGACAACTTTAATTCAGAGGTGGCACAGATGGAGTTTGCATTGAATTCGAGACCAACCCCCCTACAACATCTCAAGAGTTTGTGTAGACAGTATATAAAGTAACACGCCGGTCAGCATATTGTTGAGAATCGGATTCTTCTTTAAAGGACGACCAATCACTAAGTACTTGTAAACAAAACATGACAGCATGGATTTCACGATTCCCATGCACGTGACACGTGATTATGAGAAAACTCTTCATTGCATTTTTTCTCCAGAACGCACTCTAGGCTCTAGGCAATCGTGGCGAGCATGTCTACAAAGCTTGCTTTCATGGCAGGCACATTGGCGTCATCATTGACATTGATGGTTACAAGCAGGCCCCCCAGCTGGGCACAGCCCTTCACTCATGCACCACGCCCCGTCCTTTTTGTTTTTGTTTCCCCCTCGCTCACAAGATTCCAATCTTGCTTCCATTTTGTGAGGAATAAAGTTCGAAGGAGGAGCCCAAAATTGGCGATACATTGGTGTCAAAAAATGCGAGCATTATCTAAAATTGTGTAGAAAAAGTATTTTCTGGCCTTTTGGTGCATAACATCGTCTGTTTGGATACTTTTGCCTTCCTCCTCTTTGATAAGAAGTAGAATGCTTTGGTTGACACACAGTGACTAAAAACATAACACAATGAAGGCTTGAATATGAGAGAGATAATTATTTTGAATGCTCTGATCCTGCTGCCCTTGCAGTCCATCAATGTCCCTATCCTATGAAAGAAATAGAAAGATGATCTGGTTCTTTACATCACATTTTTGCAAAAAATTAAAGCACAAGAACACCCAAAACAATGAAGTTGATTTTCTGTTATGATTTTGATATTATCAATGGAATCATCTAAGAATTAATTGGTGCTTCAAAGAGAACTTTTGAAATCTGTTCTAATGTGATTTCAAAGTGTTTATGTACATTAACTTTTTGTACTGGGAAGTGTTTGTTGATTATTAAAGCATAGAACTATTAGGTATTAACATGCAGAATTGTTCAACACTGAAAATGGATAATTTTACTAAAATTAATACTTACATTATATTATGTAATCCAGATGTAAGCTAATGTGGTCCCAGGGTCTTTCAATGGCATTCATATATGTTTCGTTTAATCGATATTATTTGTTGTTTACCACAAAAATGAACGCAAAATTTGAAAGATATCAAAAAGTGTACATGTTCAATTTGAAGATGATACAAAATAAATGACATGCTACCATAGTTACATAATACTATTTTTTTGTGTTAAAATGTATTTTCAGGTTTCAATTTTTCAATGGTCTTACACCTTTGACTTCTGGTCATAACCATTTCCTTGTAGTGAATAATCCATTAGAAGACAACTAGTATAGATGAAAAAAATTAAGGGAAGATTTTTATCCTAAATTCTAGATAATGTTTTTGGGATCATGGATGGCCAATGTTGTCATGTTTCATGAAGTATTTTCAATCATTCTACCTCATGATGACATTGCTTCATTGCCAATGGAAAAAAGAAGAAGAGACGAAAAACACTTTGCTAGTATTAAATAAGTATTCTCTCCATAACAAATTTCATAAAAATCTCAACATAATTTCCAATGTTTCTTGAACATATGAGAATCATAATCATATCTGAATAATTTTGTTTACTTTAAACATTATCATTATATTCCAGCATTGTGGACCAAAATGAACAAGAAACTTAAGTAATTATAAACAGAGTTTTTCAAAAGCATGAATACATGAAAAAACAGTGTTTTAGGATTTTTTAATGTTTAAATTTTTTGTAATTTTTTGTAATTTTTTGTAATTTTGTGTAATTTCTTGTACGAAATTCAGTATTTTTTCTTTTTCTTGAAAAATCTTGTGCAAAATATTACAAAGAAACAGATTTCAACAAAATTAAAAATTTGTAGAATATAATCTTATTCATCTCAGTTTTCCTGAGTTTACCTTCAATAGACTTCATGTATAATATTGCACTTCTAATTTTTACAATTGTATTATATCTTTCTAATATTTTTACTACTTTTCCACTTTAGAACACAAATTTATTTTTGTCATGTTGATTAATTTTCAGTTTCTTTGTCTGGATTCTATTATTTTTTTATAATTTTTAAACTTTGGTACTTTGTAAAATCTTGTAAAAACTAGATTTTTTTAAAAAATACACACATTCATAAAATGTTGTATCAAATACAATTTTCAAAAATAATTAAACATATCAAAGACATTTAAACTTTCAAAAATCATTACCTACCAATGAACTTTCATGATTATTTGATGTCACAAATAAAAACATTTTAATTAAAAAATATCATGTTATCTTATTTTTGACTTCTTTAATTGACTCAGGGGATTTCCTGCTCTGTCTTGCTTCAAAGAATTTAGACATAAAAATAGAGCATGTCCAATATTGTTGCAAATACACATATCACAATTTTTTGGCAAAGTTGGTCACATATTTGTGAGATTCTCCTGCATTCAAATTTCAATATTGTCTGCACTTCCTTTTATTCTGGTAGGAGTATATGCGGAGCCACAATATTGATGAGTAGCCCCCCACCATCAACTCAAAAGTTAATACTGCTACCAACACAAATTGTACATGTTTTATTGTAAAGAGATTGAAAACCTTTCTATCCAAAATGTCTACAAAGTTGCAATAACATCAAAAAATCATGGTAGAGCTCTTTCAACAATAATAATTAACCTATTAACCTTTCAATTTTCTAGAGAGATCATTGATAATTCCCAAACTTTTTATACATCATTTGATCTCAAACATATTAGATTTTGAGCTTTTGTTTTTAGCCTTTGTTTTTAGCCTTTTTTCCTTTGGTTTTAGCTTGTTGTTTTAGCTTTTGTTTTGAGCTTTTGTTTTTAGCTTTTGTTATTAGCTTTTGATTTTAGCTTTTGTTTTTAGATTTTGTTTTTAGAT
>JALLOT010002201.1:0-13196 GCA_036939595.1 Thalassiosira livingstoniorum | reverse complement strand
ATGTAAGGCCCCCCATCTACTAGATTTGCTTTTGAAGCCAAATGTACAGTATCTATCAACCACAGTACAGAAAATGATGGTATGGTAATGAAAAAACATTTTTTCAAATGATGATATCTTGTTCCAGTATTTTTGGCTGTTCCGGTAGCATTTTGTTAGTTCCAGGACTTTGATCCCCCCCTCCCTCCCCCAAGACCAAAATTTCCCCAAAAATATATGTTTCAAATTGAAGACCCCTAATCCAACTAGAACAAAAGTTTACAGAAAAAGTGCACTGCTTCTTTTCTGTTGTTATTTTTTGCACTCAATGGATTATTAAAATAATCTCACTCTGACTCAGTATCATTTTTTCAATCATAACTTTTCAATTCTTCGCTTCCTTGTGCTTGTGCAGATTTGGAAAGATGTGACTGAAAAATTGCACTGAGTCAACAGTGCCACTATTTATAGGATTCGATTCCTGGAGAATTTTCTCTCTTTCAGTGCATGGGTTTGTGGCAAAAAGTGGTCTTTGGAAATGTGGAATATACCTTGCCTCTTAAAATTTTAATAACTAGTAATCTCATTGAAAGTTTTCCATTGCTTTTAGAAATAAATGAAAATAAACATAAAGACTCTAGTACCTACTTATTGAGTACTTCTTGAAAATTTTTTGAAAACTCTAAAACTCACACGTACAAACCCTTTAAAACCCTTTTTGAAAACCCTCTTGAAAACCTTTTTAGAAACACTATGGAAACCCTTTTAAAAACCTTTTTGATTTGACAACCTTTACAAAAACCTTTTTGAAACCTTTTTGAAAACCTTGTTAATAAATTGAAATCCTTTTTGAAAGTGTTTTTGAAAACCCTTTTGAAGACCCTTTTGAAAACCCTTTTGAATACCCTTGTAAAAACATTTTTGAAAATCTTTTTGAAGCCCTTTTAGAAAAACTTTTAGAAAAACTTTTTGAAAATTTTTTGACAGCCTTTTGAAAAAATGCTTGTGAATCTTTTAACAAAAATTTTGAAATCATTCCTAAAAACAATTATTAACTCCCTCCAACACACACAATGCACATAGAAATAAGAAAGAGAAGGAAAGAGAGAGAGAGAGAAAGAGAGAGAAAGAGAAAAACAGATGCAAAATATAGGGAAATAATATAGATAAATCAATAGAGAAAATGACTAAAAGAAATATAGAATAAGAGAGTAAAAGTTAGAATGATTTTTTTAGATCAACAAAACATACATATTTTGTTTTTCACAAAAGCTAATAGGTGTGCTTTTACTTGCCAAAACAACTTCCTAAAAAAAATCAATCATTTAAGTACAGCATTTCCTACTGTTGTTGTGAATTAAATGTATAATAATAGGCCCTTTCTTGATTCCTGTTTAATCTTGTTTTCTTGTATTTTTGAAGCTCCAGCTGGAACTGGAGTTTTTCAAAAGTCTTCCTGTATGACCGCCCTTCCTCTCATCAGCCAATATTTTTGTTCCTGACCAATTGTCAAGAACATGGCAATCAGGGGGAAGAGTAAACCCTCCCAACCACACTCTACCAGTAATAGCAGCATCCACAGTGCATTCTAGGGCTACTAATAATTCCCTGCACTCATCATATGCCTATGAGTGCACTGAAATCATGGCTGGTTGTGGCATGCAGCATGGAACAAGGTAGGACTATCATGCCACAAAACCACCAAATATTAAAGATAACTCTGATTTTGCCATTATCAACTACACTGAGTTTTTTCAATTTCTTTCTTCTTGTTTGTTTTTTACCAATTATTGCAGCACAACATTGCACCATCCTCCCTTGAACTCAGGGTGAAAAGTTTGTACTTTGCCTCCAGCACCAGCATGGTCATGGCTACCCCAAACCACATGGAAATAATGTCTAATTTAATATAAGCTTTTTGTCACCATTAAAGGACACACCAATACAATTCATAATCAATGTGTGCAGAAGGCAATGTTGACTAAAAATCATGGGAATTTTTTTCCAACAAGTCTTGAGCAATTGCTACCAATGAATCAACACCAGAAAACAATTCAAGCCACCATTTGAGGGCACATGATATGTCCATAAAAACCCAAGTTCTCCCCAAATAGATGCTGAAAAATTAATAATACCAATGCACATTAGGGAAAAAATTATCTAGCTGCAGAGTAATGGGCACTATTGGTCCAATACAAAGCCCACACAAAGGAAAAATAAGTGGAGATTTGCGTACCTAGAATGAACAAACTCAAAAGCAAACTATGCAATTGTAAATTGTAAAAACAAAGATCATCAAACAAAATATGACCCTACATCATCATCCAGAACAACTGCACTTGGAAATACCATAAACCCCTTTGCCAGACCCCCTCAGGATGGCAAATTATAGAAACACCAAGACAGATTGAGCTAGAATTTGGACCAAGAATGATCCTACACATGTATTTGGCAATACAAGCTAACATAATGATCCAACAAGTCAACGTGGCAAGACAAATGCCAAAAGAATCCTTAGACCTTAAAATTAAAGCTTGGAAGCTAACCTTTGGAATATTGCATGACCACAGGATAATTGCAAAAATCACCCAGTGGCTAAGGCAAATAGTACAGCTCAAAAGCAGCTATCCCTCCCAAAGAACACAAGGAAAAAGCTAATACTACAGGCAAAGAAAGTAAAGGATTACAATGCAAAAAGAAGATAATGAATCTGTATTATGGAGGTGGGAAAATTAAAAAGAAAAAATCTGAAACCCCCAGCACCAAAAGAAAAATCCAAAACCTCCAGCATCCCCATCCAACATTCCCTAGCACCCCTCACCAAAAAAATAAAATTCACAATTTTTTACAAAACTCCAAACATAAGCCCATGCATACACAATAATATCCCCAAAAGCCTGCACAAAGGAGCCAAAACACATCATAATACAAAGGAGCTAACTTCCACAGAATACATAAGCCCCTTCCACACAAGAATGATATTACAGAACCCCCCACAAACAACAAAGATCTACAATGTGCCACATCACAACAATACCATGACACACCAAAGATGGAAAATAATGATACCAGGAATAGAAGACTGGATGGAAATCCCAGAACCAGAAGAACAACTAGACAACTGGCAAGGTGTCATTGATTAAGACAAATGGAATGTTGCCACAACATTTGTATTTGGATTCCCAATTTTGGTCCGCTCAGCTCTTATCAAATCCTACACCAAAGACATTACCCTACATATGATACACAAAATACCCTGTTGCTTAAAAAAATATAGGTTCCAACAGAAACATTGCTTGGAATGCAAAAACTCAATGATGGCAGCATATGCATCAAGAACAATATTCCTCATCACATTTCCCCCACCTCCACAATGAAAAATCACCACAAACAAATACCTAAGAGTACAGCACATTAGGGGGTGGCCATCAAAGCCTTTTCAAACATCCCTGAAGAAAAAACGTCTGTCTTTCTCCCGTCCAACAAGAAATGATTTTTGCACGCACTGTTTTGCTTGTCCGTCACTTTTACGTTTTTTAAAATACCGTTTGCAAATCAATTGCATCAAAAATGTTGGTGTCAACGATTTCAGTTTGTTCCAATTTCGAGAGCATTCATCTCAGGAACTAGTTGAGTCTATGAGTTCCCATTTGAAAGGTGCATTGGGATACTATCAAACTATGCACCTATTAATTTGCAATATGTAGTTTTCTTTATTAATGGAGGAGAGCGTGCTGGAGTCTCATGCCAGCGCAGCTTTCCCACACCACAACCCACAACTCACGCTAGCTCATAATTTCTTGGTCTGAGAGCCCAGTACAATTGAACGATCATATTGTAATGACGTCTCAATGGTATTGCCATTGATAGCCCTTCTTGTCTAGGTAAGCATGCTGATTGTTGTTTGTTGTTTGTTGTGTCGTCGCTTCCCTTCTGATCCAGAGCAGCCTTTTTGCCAGCGTTCCTTTTTTTGTTTTGAACACCTTCTCACAACACCATCCATTCTCATCCATCGGTAAAAGAGCGGGACGAGACAACGCCGGCAACGGCAACGCCAACAGTGCAACGGCAACACCAACGCTGGCGGCAACGCCAACACCAACAGCAACAACAGCGGCATTGAAAGAGCAGCATTAACAGCGTGTGCCTGTCGACACAGAAACCGTAAGTTGATTGTCGAATGTTGTTCCATTATCCTCTACTTATCATTTGTATTATTTCAAATATGGCACCCCCTGTTTTTCAATTGGTGAACAGTCCCGACACGGTCTGTTCATTTACAAGTACTGCAGGGGTGCTAAAATCAAACATAAAACTTTTATTATTTTTAAACACCTTCTCACAACACCGTCCGTTCTCATTTCTCATCCATCAACAGAGACCACGCAAACGCCAACGCAAGAGCACGTCAAGGGAGAAGGAGCATGTTGTGACAAGGAGACGCGTCCAGTCATAACTCGTAACAAACTTACGAACAGAAACTCACAAAACTTGAAACAGTGGTGTTCAACCCATTCATGGCAATCCAACAAACAACATAGCTGGGTGGTTTATTTCAAATATACATTAGACATTGATGGGAGTTGGCAGACCAATTTGGAGGCCAGCAATATTCCATCCGTGCACAAGCCATCACCTTCGCATAGATGAAAACCACATCATCTGTATCTGTTGTTGAACCAACCAACAGGTGATTGTAGTAGCCACCAACTTACAGTCACTGCAACAAATAACGGTCCCAGGTGTTGTTTGTTTTTATTACAAATTAGTTGAATCTTTGAAAAAACAATCTGTCAATCAAGATTCGATAGTTGTTTGTAATTAATCATTTGGCACAAAGAGCAATCAAACTTACTCTTTGTGCCAAACTTTTTATTGTGAGTGCTTTCCACTATCGATTTTTAATCGACAAATAAGTACCATATTTAGATTGCGAGCTATCACAGCAACATCACTCCTAATCTTCCAAAAACACCTTTTACTTCTGCATTCACCCTTTAACTTTTCCAAGTGTAACTACTGTTTGCTGTTACATTACTTAATTTTATTTAGATTAGGTAAGCAATCTTGTAACTTTTTGTGCATGCAGTGTTGTTGGGGGATGAGCACTTACCTGCTGTTTGAACCTGTGTTTCCTTTTTTGACAAAACAGATACAACTTAGAATAGTCAAAGATTTCTCAAGGTAAGTCTTCATATTTGTGTCACGTGGTGTATTGTTGCTTTATCTAACTTACAGTTTCATTTTTTTTTCAGAATGCCTAAGAGAAGACGAGGGTCATCCAACATTAGCCGAAATGGCAAGAGAACCAATCAGAAGAGCAGGTACACCTATCAAGCTTATGTGGCATTGTTGGAGGAGGCAGCAGTTGATGGTTGCAACCAGATGGGTGATCACCATGTTCTGGAATTAAGTGATGCAGAAGCGAGTGTACAAGATATGCCTGTGGATGAATCGCTCACCAATCCTATTGGCAATGATTCTGCCAATGAGTCACAACCCAACTGCCTCGATACAGGAGCCCCAATTCCATACACCACAAATGTATTTTCTCTCCACAGGAGCCTTGAGCAAAAAGATAAAAAATTGAACAGCTAACCAATAAATTGATAGAGGTAGAGAAGGAGTTGGCTATCGCTGGAGCCTCTTATGACCAAGCAGTTGCCAAGAATCTAATACTCCACAAAGAAATGGCTTTGTCCAAGGAGAAATGCAAGCACGTAATCAACAAGGCATCATGTTGGAAGAGGAGATGCAAAGATTTGGAAGAAAAGTTTATTAGGATGAAGGAATCCTTGGATAGTAAGGTGTCTGCTGCAACTACAAAATCAGAAAAGGCAGTTTGTGCAAAAAGCGAGATGAGATCCAGATTAACGGGCAAGATGGATGCAATGAAAGAAAAGCTGAAGGGCAAACAACAAGAGTCAATTGCATTAAAGGCAAAGATGGGAAAGAATATTGCAGCAGAAAAGGGAAAATGCACTAAGGCGAAATCCAAAGTACTAAAGCTTCAGACCAATCTCAAAGTGGCAACAGAAGAAGCCAAACGCGCTACCAAATTAGCACGGGAAAAAGAAGTTGAACTTGCAACAGTTGTTCGGAAATCCAATGCTAGCATAAGCCATCTAACTGAACGGGTCAACAGAAATGAAACAGCGGCAAAGGAAGCAAAGCTGAAAGAAAGAAGACGCCTGGGACAAATGTACGTGGATTTATCCAATGCAGAGAAAGCTCGAGCGAAAGAAAGAGTGCTCAATTTGCAAGAGGCATCAATGAATGATATAAATGCAGTAGCTGCAGTCATGAAGATTTTGCGAAAGGAAGCAACAGTTGCAAATAAGAATGCCCAGTTGCTGGAAGCTAAACTTGAAAAATCAGTGAATGAAGTGCAATGTCTTCAGCAGGAAGTCAGTGATTTAGAAACGCAGCTTACAACTCACAAAATGTCAGTCGAAGAGACAATGGATGACACACTTGTAATTGAGAAAGTAAGGAGGACACGGGGGGGCAAGAGCACTTGGTCTAACGACATAGTGCAAATAATACTGGAAATGCTTATCGCAGGCACTCCTCCCTCCGCGATTTCAGCTAATCTACGAAGTACCATCATGGTTTTGTTTCCAAATGCAGTAATAAAAGAGCTACCAAGTATTACATTCATCAGACGATGCAGATCAACATTGCACATCATAACGGAATGCATAGCTGCCTATCGCTTATCGAAAGAGAAATCCTGGGGCCAGGCCTTCACTGATGGAACAAATCGTCGACAAGGCACAATTGTAGACGTTCTCTTAAGCATAATGGAGAATGACATTTTCAAGCCAGTGCTGCTTAGCTTGTCATGCCTTCCAGTAGGAGAGGATTCTGAAACTCTATGTGACTCTATTCTTGAAACAATTGTGAAGAGTGGAGATTATCTTTGCCAATGGAGGGAGGTATTGGAAAGGGACTACCCAAACCTTGCTCATGACATTCCAGACAGCTCTGAAATGACGATTGCAAAACTCATCAAAGCTTTTGTTATGACAGACACGTGCAATGGGGCCAAAAAGCTTAACGAGTTGATAGTGGAAGCCATTATCCAGGAAGGGAAGCAACTTGCACCGGAAGGAGCATCTGACGATGAAATTATAGCTTACACAAGCCACTGCTTTCATCATTTGCGCAATGTTTGGTTTGGAGGTGCAATGAAGTGTCTCTCAAAGTATCTCTCATCTTATCTCAGCGAAGATCTAGCCAATGTAGACTCGAGATACTGTGTCCATATTGATATTGTTGCACTTCTGATTGCAGTTGAAAAACAGTTCTGCCTAACAGCAAACTATCCTAAAGGAAAGGGAAGGGAATTCTGGGGATATATGCATGATAATCATCCAACCGCACTCTTAATGGCCCTTGAGCGTGCAACTGCTGGTTCGCGTCAAGATATCTGTGTCGAAGGAGCTGGTGCTGTATACTGGAACCGTCCTTTCTACATAGAGTTCCTGAATGAAAGACTGAGTAACAAAGATCACGACAATGTACTCGAGGAGTCTTTGTGGATTGCCCTATCATCCAAACCTATAGTTGCCTTGACGCGTGTTTGTGCAATACTTCATGTATCCATCTGCATACCAGCACGTTATCTTGCAGGGAAAACTCATGAGCTCTCGCAGGATCATGACTGGTCTATTAGGCACATGGGTCATGTCATAGATCTTTTAGAGAAGGCATTCATTGCAATACTTGAGAATAGCTCAATGTTTTTGGATCATGATTTCATGATGAATAAAATCTTCCAACCACTCATCGAAAAATTGCCTCCACTCAAAGAGTATTTGGAGTACAAATTTGAAGAAAAGAAGTCTCGTACAGTGGATAGATTGGGATCAGAGCTTCCGTTTGATTTACTCATCAGTGAATTATTCTTTCCAACTAGGGAGGAAAATATTGAGAGTACCGAAATGGTTCTGGAACTGTCAACAAAAGTCATCACAGCCATGCTAGATGAGCTTCGGGATCCAAGCAAAGCAACACACAAGTATTTGTCAAGTGCAGGAGGTGAATTTAGTCTTGCAAACGTGTCTGAAGAAGAATTGAAAGCGGGTGTTGGAAAAATGGCTGTTAACAATCCTTCCGAAAGAGCTTTTGGTTGCTTGACCTACATGATTCAAAATTTTGGAAGAATCTCTCTCATTAATGCTGCTGGGATGAGTCAAGCACGTATCAATGGGGATTTTGATCGTTCTGACGATACATTAGGCTACTTTCACCAAATGCCTAAAGAATTACAGGATTCTATCATTACTTTTGCTAGAGAGCGAACTTCTGTTGTCCGTGCACAACACAATGTAGACTTGAAGATGCAAATTGATGCAAAGCGCGAACGGGAGGAAATTGAATGACTTCATCAACTAAAAATGGCACAAAGCAAATACATTACAGCAATGCAATACTACGAACGATATGGGACTTCATCTTGCTGGATGACTCCCGAACAAGTAACTACAGAACTGAAGCAACTAAAGTCAGAGCATGCTAGAATTGAAGCTTTGAAGAAACAGATTCGTATTTGGGTAATTGGAATGGGATGGAGTGACCGAGAGCATAAGTGGTCTGAAAATGGACAGAAGTTCTCATCCAAAGTACTTGCCACTCATTTGAAAAAAATTCTTCGTTATGACGTTATGAAAGGAAGAGCGATCCCAGATCATCCCCCAACAAATATACCAAAGAGGAAAATGCTTCCTATTGTGGGTGGTGTTACTGCAGATGTGATAGCAATTGACACAGAGCATGCCAAAAGGGATACAGAGTATATTTCTAGTACTATGAACTTGAAAGAGCAGCAAGAAGTCGAAGGTGTGTTTGACAGCTACACAGACAATCAACCACAGACAAGGCCAGAAGTGAGTACTTTGCTTGGTAAGCGGCTTGATATTTGCTTTGAAATGTTTGATATGGAGACCGGGGAAAAAATGTTGCGATGGTGCCAAGGGGTTGTGACTAAAATTTCAGATGGAACCAATATTATGAAAAAGAGAAAGCCTTTTGCAAAAAATGAAGCTGTTATGATTAAGTGGGACAAGGAATGTCTCGATGAAAATGAACCAGAAGAATGTGCAGTTGAACTAAAAAAGGGAAAATGGAATCCAAAAACACATGTCGGGGGTGCTTGGAGAATGGACATAGAAAGAAATTAAAATAATTCTTATTAGTTTAAAGACCAAAGAAAATAAGTATTATCTTATTTTTGTAGCATTTTTCATTTTAGAATGGATGACTATATGTTAAAAATAAGCCAAGATACCCAAACAGGCGACAACACCTTGATTTTCTTTTTAAGATCTGGACGATTTTTTTAAGATCTGCGTGAAATCTCAGCAAAAATCTGAATGCATGTATCTCCAAAAGTATTTATTTTTTTTTTCTTCAAACTTTCAAGATATTTCATTTACTAATAAAAGAATGAAATGGTAAAATTTCATACCTTCAGGACGAGTTTAAAAAAATGCAAAATTTTGATGGCCACCCCCTAATCTCATCTGATGGACCAATATATTGGTTAGTACAGTATAATTTTGGTCTACAATAAGATATTTTGGATGTACTTAACAAGATTTTTCTGATTATAGGATTTTTTTAATGAAGTTAAGAAGATGACGTCATTTTGTAGTGTTTGTAATTTCTTGTTAAATTAAAGAGCCCAATGTAACCAGGAACAAGACAATAAATTTGTGTGAAAGGAGTCAAAGCAAAACATTACTTTTCAATACTTTAGAGTCCTTGATCAACGTAAGTTTTGAAAATGCAGCTAATTACAAAAGAATATGTTAAACACATCAGTGTTGATATGGTGGATGCTATCATCAATTCAATAATGAAAGTTTTTCAATAGATCAAGAATAAACTTTCTGAAAATTTCAGTTATTAATGTCTTCACTGTATCTTTTGGATAAAAAGCAAATATTTGATTTTATGTTAAGTGAAAAAAACTGGCATAAATAAGAAGTGACCACAAGAGTCAAACATGTTTACTGAAATGAATTGATTTGTCATCACTCCCTTTCCCGTGCAAAGTTCCTTTAAAAAAACAACAAAATTTATTTTTTGGTTTGATTCTAATGATTCTAAATAGTAAGTTTACTTTCACTTCTATAAAGTATGCCTACTAGAGATTTGATTGTTTGCAATGAAATGTGAAATCAACAACAATCATTAAGAATAAATAGATATGCAATTCAAATGGATAAATCCTGATAAAACCACCATCTGCTTAAATCATAGCATCAGCTTGACCAATTCACACATTTGGAAATGATGTTGCAGATATTTACCACTATGTTTCAGCGTTGAACAAAAAAATCCCAGGAATGAAGTCTGTCCTATTGGCACTGAAAATTGTCAACAATCATGTATGAGAAAAGATCTAATGATGTTGCTGGATCCTTATGGAGTAGACAGGCTCCTGATAATCAACATACAAACCTGTGCAGTATCCTCAGTGGCTCCAAAATCTGTTTTTGTCTCCAACCTCTGATTCTGACTTATACAAAAATGGGTTATTCATATTTGGGAAATGATACATTTATCCAACTCCAATTCCAAATGTGTCAATTGTAATGATATTTCCAAGTAGCATGGAAAATTCAAATATCACCCAAGGCAAGTAAAGGAAATTGAATGTGAATACACCAAAAGGAACTCATGCACATTTGTTCATTGTATTTGCAACAAATTCACAGCAGTATGAAATACGGAAACTTTCTATTGAATGTTGGCAAAAAAACTGGAGTACCCATTAACTTGTTTTCCATTTGATGATTTCCTCTTGGCTCAATAGAATTTATTTGATTTATCACTAATCTTTTTAGCAAAACAATTTTATTGAAAATAATTCTGTATTTTTTATTTGACAAAAGAAGACAATTTGATAATGGCAACCTACATGTTGAGTTTTTAATGCACAAGCATTTTTGTGCAATGAAATGAATATTTCAATCATCTCAATTAAAAGGAACTTGGTAGTACACCATTTGCACTTGTTGCTAGTCATAGCGGATAACTCCTAAAATAGATGTTTAGAAGCTACAGAACTTCATCTATTTGAATTTCATTTCTACATTTTATTATTTACTTTATTGTACTCCTTCTTTTTCTAAGTTGAAATGAGAATATCTGTTGATGGATTTGAGGTATCTCATCAGCACAATTTAATAGTCAATGGTGTTCATCAAAACAACCAAGACAGATTGTTAATGTTGTCCCGGCTTGGGCATGGTTGAAAACAGACTCAGTCATGACTCTTGAAATCCTTGAAGTATCAATAAAGTTCTAGGCAAACTTTGCCTGCTCAAGTCAGCACTATCCTCTGCAGTATTAGCTCCTTGTCAAATGCACATATCCCAATGATTTAAAATGCTGATTGTTAGGTTCGAATAGACAATCCTTGTATAGAAGAAAACATACCACACATCTATTTATAAGTAGTGGACTTAGTAATTTAGATGAAATTCTCTAGATCACCTGCATCACTGTGAGAAGTAGATCATTTGAAAATACTATGTGTACAAAACTCACCTAATCCCACCTATGTGGGTACAGACGTTTCAACAAGTGGTATAGTATCCTTTAATTACCAACTATCAACAGCAGATCATATATCTACAACCACATAAATATCACACCGTCCCTTACCATCACCCACTCGCATTCCGTTGTATGTTACTGCCTTCACCTCTGTCCCCTGAGGATGCCGACTGATATCCATGACTTCCCCTCTCCCGCAACTTCTTATGCTCCAGTCTTTCCTTTCACCACTATCACAATTATCACCACCACATTTGTTATGTTCGTTATGTTTTATTTTATGACATGTTTTAGGATTTGTGTTGTTGCCCCCCGGTGAGAATTCAATTATGTCAATTTCTCTCGGGATGAACCCAGTATCAAAAAAGTTCCATAACCAGCCATCTAAAAAGTTGTAGATCAGACTGTATAAATCGTGGCCTTTTGCCACGAAACCACTACACCTAACTTTTTGTCCACTATTCTCTGCAACACTATCCCCTGCACCATCACAATCACTGTCATCGGTGGAGCCTCTTCCGTACCTTAAACTGTCCTTCAAACTCTTCTCCGAGCTAACGCTAACAGCCTCCAACGAAGTAATATACCCAAACATGCACAATGCAAGATTTGAAAGCGAAGAGGGCAAATCATCCCCCCAGGAATGGAGGATTATGTCAGCAGGGTGGTTGAGGTACTCGAAGCATGAGTTTGGTGGGGGAACTCCGGGTTCGTGGATGATGGTTTCAGAATGCTGGTCGGAGGTTTTGGTCGAATTCAAACCAGAACTCGTCGACGTTTCTTGGATTGTGTTGACTTGGCAAAGTTCAGACACTTGCGATTCTTCCGAAGAACTTCCTTCGGTGTCGATGGTGCTGCGGGTCTGGGCATGTGATGATCTGGGTTGTCTGTTGCTTCGAGCAGCGATGGCTTCGTCGATTTGTCGTTGAAGTTCGAGGGATGGGCCTCTTTGATGTTGAGAGCGCATAGCATTGCTGCTGGATTCTTCCGTCATTGTGCGTTGTTTGATTGTATGATAGAATCTCCACTACAGCATCATTCTCTGGATTGTTTATAACAACAACTGCGGGAGAAATTCAATGCCAAGACAAACAATTGCAACAATAATTGGAGCTAATGGGAGTAGGAGGGATGGCTGGCATTCGAGGTAATAAAAATAATGTAAAATGTAAACCGCGGCTGCAGCTAATCACAACAATCAACCTAGGTAAATGGGACCTTTATTTACTGGTGGTGGAAGTTTGGGGCGTGGGGCGGTGCTGATGGGGGCAATTGTGAACGGTCGAAAGTGGAAGTGTGATTCATTTTTGGCAGCGTGGCAATGGCGATGGTGGGTGTTGTACCTAGTACGTACTTACTATGTTGTTGGCTGTTGGAAGTTTTGGATTGTGGTCAGAGTTTGCTTTGATATGACCACTTTCAAAGTTGGCAAAACCCCATTTTTTTAGACAGTCATTTGATAGTTTTGGCGAAAAATAATTTATTCTGTAATATGAGCAATATTAACTCGTTTCGGATGGTAGCATTTTTAGAGAGTTTTTTTCGTTAAACGTCACCACCTTATGGTCATTTTTGTTTTTTCAAACATTGTCAAAAATGGTGACGTTTAAAATTTTAGAGTATCACTTTCGTGGATTTAGACTTAA
>JALLOT010002200.1:0-13196 GCA_036939595.1 Thalassiosira livingstoniorum | reverse complement strand
ATTGAGCCACTTTCCAGAGCTCTAGCACCACGGGAACATGCTCAAACTGCAAAAAAATTTCTAAGTGTGATAGATCTGCCACACCTAGTTCTAAGTGTGGCAGATCTCAGATCTAAGGATTGAGGTTAATAGTAAGTACTTACTATAGTGCCTACTTACTATGAGGCAAGTAGGTAGGTAACTAGTATTCTACCATATGTAGATTTTGGTATCTTCCTTGGAATGTGGCATCTTATTGATTTTTGTGATTGTGGAATCTCATTTTCGCTGGCTGTGCCTAAGTATGGTACCAAAAGAAAGTGATAACATTCCTCCCCATTTGACACCTTGTCAGAAGTATTCTCGCCACTCGCATCACCAATCACCAGCCTCTTCCAAAAAACCTCTGATTACAATAGGTAGAATACCCGTAAAACAGGGATTCCCATAACCTCTCTTGACTCGTGAAACTCCTGCCTACACAGCCTGGCTGATTGAGTGCTGCAACAATAAAATATTGTTAGGAGTATCATATCAAAATAGAAGGCAATGGAACTACTATTACCTTTCCTTATGGCAGAGGGAAGAGATGGCAGGGCTGCAATAGTAGGTATTGTACCTAAGTATTACTTCTTGATAGGAGTAATTTTTCATTTTCGCTACTATTGATGGGCCTAATTACAAGAAGAACTCGGAGAGAAATTATTAGGAGTGCCATATTATGTTGCAAAACGTCAGTCTTGATTCTTGATTCTGGTCTACTTGTGTGCAGACTTGTGCATTTCTACTACAATACTCAGTGAAAGAAGCAAAAAGGAGTAAGATGATGTTGGAGCATTGCAGAAGATTGCAGAGCATTTGCATTTTTTTCATTTCTCTTCAAATCATTGAAACATAAAATTGCATTGCTTTTCTATTGCAAAATTAAACAAAATGCTGCCAACTGCAATCTCCGAGCCATCAGGTTCAGCCTATGCCATCATTGACCATGATAAATCTATTGTTGTCTTCCAAGATGGGTCAAGGCATCAAGGACAACAAGGAATCTCTGACGGAACCGGGGGGTGGCTCTGGCACGCCTCAAAGTGTTTGGCGAATCATTTATTGTCCCCCAAAAATAGCCACTTGATCAGAAACAAGACCATACTGGAGCTCGGAAGTGGTACGGGATGGTTAGCATTGACTCTGGCTCGATCGAACATATTCTCAGTGACGGCGACGGAAACGTCAGGTGCAATGCCACTTCTTTGCCGGAACGTTTACAGCTGCATGGAACGAATGCGTGCTGAAATGCCCATTGACATCCAGTGTTTGGATTGGCGAGAGACAGATCAAAATTTAGGGAAATTTGACTTGATCGTTGCATCTGAAGTTCTCTACCTTGTTGAACTCTACCCATTTTTACTCAAGACGATACTTGCGCATGGCAATAGATTTATTTTAACTTGGGAAGAGCGCAAACCGGAGGAAGAAGTGCAGTTTTTTGAAATAGCTCGCAGCTTAGGCTTTTGTTTTGAGCCGCCGACAATGATTACTTTGAATCCGGCGACAAATAATAGAATTTGGCTTGTGGATATGCACGTCAACAAGGGGTGCGACTAGAGAGATAAAAGAAGAGCTCACGAGCCTTGATTTTGACAATATTTTGACAATGTTGAATAATACATCTACGGAATGCCATTAAAAGCTGAGATTGCGTAGGAATAACAGTTTCATAGTTATTTGCTTTATTTTTTCTTTAATGTTGTTGCTCTCCTTTTTGTGTTGAACAAGTGATTGATATAGTTTGGTTGTTGCACCTTATGGAATTTGTGGCTTTTGTATCCATGGCATTTAGGCATACACGTTTCTTGATTTTAGACGGGATTAAATTCAAATGAAAATCGGAATCGGGCTCAAGCATGAAGCACTCGTTGCACATGAATAGGACAAATTCATCATGGCACTAAAATTAGAAGTAGGAATATTTTGCTGTTGAATAGTTGAATCATGCCGTGATCAACTTAAAAAAATCTCATTTAAACCAATAGCAATATAATTCCGCCGTATTCAGTATCAATGCAAACAAAAATATCGATTTTATGTGCAAGAAACTGAGTCCTGGATACGATATCAAAGTTTCGGAAGCACATGGCTACGAGCAATGACGCGTGTGTTTTGCCAAAAATTTGTCATCATCTCCCACTTGCTCAAGCATCGAAAGAAATTTTCAATCGAGTCTCTGTGGATATTTCATAAAATTTCCAGTTCTTTTTTACACCAAGAATTCATCACAATGAGTTCGGAGCATCGTTCCCTCCGCTTTGAATTTGAAAACTTCGCCGGCTACCCTTCGATTCCCGGGTCTAAAATTGATTCAACGAAGAAGTTTTGCAAAGGCTACGCTTGGCGTCTCGGGATATATCCTGGGGGGATGTCGACATCCGACGCAGAAGGGGAGGTGGATGAAAACGAGAAAAAAATTGCACTGAGGTTTGAGCCATGTGTTGAAATCAATTGTGAATGTTTCTTTTCATTTAAATGCAAATTCATCGTCAGAGACAAACATGGTGCAATCGCCAAAGATCATACTTACACTTCTGTCGACGGGTTTTGGCCCGTCGAAGTAGAACACTTGTGTAGTCGATCTTTCTTGCTCGACGAGTCGAACAACATTCTGTCTGATGGCACACTCTTCATTGATGTGTATATCCACGGACGTCAATTTATGCTAGAATGTTTCGAAGAAAGCCTTAGTTTGCGCCGAAAGTCGTTGAGCATCCTGGCCGACAAGGAGAGCGCAGATGTTACATTCGAGGTAGGCAATGCTACATTCCATGCTCACAAATTCATCCTTACAAACAATTGTAAGATGCTGGCCGACGTCATCGGAAAGAACAGTAGCAAAAAAATCATTGTCCCTGTGCCTCCCGAAAAAGCAAGCGAAGAAGTCTTTCATTTCGTTCTTCAGTTTATCTACGCAGAGGTTTTTCCTGAACCAAAAGAAATTCCACACCTTTGGAAGGAGCTATTGATTGCAGCAAACTATTTTGGGCTTGCTGGCCTCAAGATGGCCGTTGAATCAGTGATGTTTTTGAACAATGTATTCTTGACGACTCTAATGCTGCAGAACTTATCATGTTTGCAAACGAAAACAATTGTCTCATCCTAAAAGAGAATGCAATATCCTACTTTTTAGCTCGAGGGAAGGACGCATCGGAGTTTGATTCGATAGAAGAGCTGGTGAAAGACCCGGCACTGATGAAAGAAATCATTTCTGCAACCGATAAGCAAGAATCAATTGATCCGTTTCAGGACATGTCTGTTTATGAGTTGCAAATGGAGCTACAAGACAATGGACTTGACATTGACGGAACAAAGGGAGAAATGATCGAGTGCGTGAAGCAGCTTAGAAAAGACCAGAATCAACAAGATTCTAAATCCGAAGCTGAAGAGGAAAATTAGTCGTCCTAAATCACTTTTCTTTTCAAGTAGGATGTAGGTCTTGTATTTCGTTCGGCCTACTGCTACCGTGAGTGCATTCTCTGGGTCTTCCAGATATAATTATTGTGCCACAAGAGTAAAAGAGTGTACGCTTTCATTATTTGATTATGGTAACTATCCATTGCTGTTTTGCTAGCAAAAGATCTAAAAGATCATCTCTTATAATAGAATCATTTGTTAGCAATCGAATACCTGATGTATCAAAAAAGTAAAATGGAGATCGGCAGATCCATATTCATTTGAAACTCTATCATGTATACAGTTTTCTTTGACATCCCGCCAAGATGTACGAAATAATTTGAGCCTAGTCCACTTCAGTCCTCACATCAAAGTCATATTTTTCCCACACAAACCTAGTGCCTGATATAGTATTGGCCAATAGCTCTGTGACACACAAGATATAGATGCAAGCATCTTTAAATTACTTCTGCATTCCCCATCCCACTATCTAATAAGGTCCATACCAATGATCTCCACCATCATACCAAGGATCCCTCTTCCTAAACCCCGTCTCAAACACAACCCCCGTACAATCCACATCACAATTCCGAATCAAAACCCCCGCCCACGCCTCCATGCCCCTCTTATTCTTAATCAACCCATGATACTTAAACCGAAACACCGTATCCATCTCAATACTCAACAATTCCACCACATCCCCCAACACATCCAACGCCGGCTGAATCTTGGACACAATGTGAGGATCGCACTCCCCCTTGAGGGTAGAACCGGCGAGGACGCCCTTTTCTTTGTAAATGGCCGTTTTTCTCGCGTGGTAGGCGGCGGAGACGCCGGCGGGGAGCCATTCGTTGTTTTTGGAGCGGGCCATTTGGACGGCGACTTGGCGGGCGCGGGCGGGGCCGAGGGCGTCGAAGTCGGTGCGGTCTTTGGGGTTGGTGAAGCGATTGTTGTGGTAGTCTTTTTTGGGGTAGGAGAGTTGTTCGGGGTATCTGTGGTGGGTGTGTAAAATTGTGGAAGAGACATGGAGTGAGCAGAGAGAGAGAGAGTGATTGGTGGTTAGTTGGATTGCAACTTGCATTGGCAATGAAAATTTGCAGTAATAGGGAAGCAAAGCACCAATCCTAATTGATCCATTCAAATCAGCATATGGAATGAGGACTTACCCGTGCCACTTGGCGGTATGAAGCGGAACCTCCATCTTGAGAAACGGCTCAGTGTAAGTTTCCACTTGTTTCAATGATTTACGAAACTGAGTGATTTTCTCATTGATTTCTTTGGTCCCAATACCACGTATAGTTTCAATATGTAGAAAAGTGCACAGTTAGAAAAGTTTCAGGGGAGAAAAATAAGGAGCTCGTACACCACGGCACCATTAAGTCAACAAACGAATGCAAATGCAGCAACATTCAATATTCCAGCCTGAAATTCAGCAACTTACCAATCTCAGGATCGCCATCGGGAAAATCCTTTGGGACGAGCCTATCATCGCGAGTTCTCTCATCAATGACATATGAATCGGGTGGGTTGATGATGGTCCTTTCGTCAAAGGGACTCGATTCACCTTTATTCGGAAGAGAAGCACAAACCATTGAGTTGGCGGGACAAATCATGCAATAAGAAATGAAGTCGAAACAACTGATCCTGTGATCTTCCAAGTTTCCACAAACACCCCAGCTGTTTTGTTGCTGATGGAAAAATTAACAGGATCATTACTTACCAAAGATGGGATCCCAACCAACTGTGATTCAATTTAACAAATTGAAAGGAAAGTTATCCAGAACATGAATAGCAAGCTGTTGTGAGTAAAAAAGAAATGCAGATCCTTGAATGAAATGCAGTGAACATCGATAGAACTCTAGTTGAATTCGAAACAAATCTGCCTGGAATTAGGAAGGTCCACATCATTAGAATTCAGCAACCAAAAATCCCGGCAATTATCAAGACCAAAGCCATCCAAGATTCATTCCACATGCAACAAATCTCAACAAGCAAACCAACAGCACAATTTAAAACCACCCTCCAATCACCAATCACTCATCACTCATCACCAACCACTAACCACCAATCTAAATCTCACCTTCAATCCCCTCCTCATCCACCTCCACCCCCTCCACATACTCAAACTCCCCACTCAAATTATTCGGATCCTCATCCCCCTCCTCCGCATCCCACTCATAATCGAATTTATCCTCGAAATCTCTCTCGTCCCACTGACCCAACGTCGTGGGGTCAATGGCGTTGGGATCGTCGTCGTCTTCGGCTACGAGCGTTTGTTCCGGTTCGCCGTAGTCGGTTTGGACCCAGGAGGGGTAGGAGCGGATTCCGGAGTCGATTTCGGAGAGGATTCGGTCGCGGATTTGGGAGTCTGTTTCTTTGGATGCTTTTTTGACGGGGAGGGCGGTGGATGATTTAATGGATTTGGTAGGTTTGATGGAGGTTAGGGTTGGGTGGTTGGGAGTGCAGTGTGGCGAATGCGGCAGTGGTGAATGGCATTGAGGGGTGATGGAATGGTGGTGATTGAAGCAATCTGTGCTTCCAAAGGACTCTACACTGACTTCATTGAGGGAGAGGATGGATATAGCGATGGCAAGATGTGCTATCCTTGCATTTGGTGCTGCTGGGGGGGATTTCCGCGGGGACGCCATGGTGACGTTTCGTGACGAACTAACGGGAAATTAAAATGTGGGCGAGTTTTCGTTTGTGGTTGGCGATGATGGCTTTGATGGCTGACGAATGATGACGCCTGATGACTGATGGTGATGTTTATGGAAATGCGGGAATTGCTCAAGTAAATAATGTCCACTCCTATTTTGAAACAAAAAGGAATCAAATTCCCAAAAACCTAAAATTTGACAATGGTGACAGCTGGCCACTGGCACCAGCCACAAAATAAACTATCAACATTACTCCTATTTAGAAATCAAAAGGAACCAAATTCAAAAGCCTAACATTTGAGTAACAGCTGGCCATTGGCACCAGCCACAAAATAAACTATCAAATCATCACCCCGTCACCCTGTCACCACCCACACCCACAATATTGTTATCCTGCAGTCAGCAGAGATCGGGGGGGAATGAAGTAGGTGCCATATACCATGTATCATGGTTACCTTATGCTCTATTATACTAACACACATGGCCATGCTCTACTTACAAGACAAAGGTTTCTAAGAACAGCCTGAGAATCTCTTTATTGAACCCTTGTTTATTTTATTGTACTTCTGGGATAAAACCAATCAGGTATGATGCACAATATGTGTTGCTCTCAAAGTTGATATTGGCATTTTATTCAATTCATGGAACATTTTTAACATCTGCTTTTCTCTCCCCTCCTTACCTTCTACCCCTCAACTTCATAAGAAATGATCCACCCCCACCTCATTAAACAAACAGCAAGAGCAAGGCTTTTTAATATTTTTCCAATGGTATGTATTTTTACCACTTCATCAACAATACAAAAATAATCGTACCATATCAAGCAATTGTGATAACAAGCACAACCTTTTCAAGTGTCACAACCAGAATCTCCACACTACAATCAGTCACAAACAATGAAAAACTTTCTGTTATTCATGTTAGTTCTGCTATTTTTTACAATTCTTCCAACTCCACACAAATTGACATTTCCAATCTCTTGAAGTCCAATAATATTAAAAGCAGCAAAACCAACAAAAACAACAACCCCCTACCATCATCCAAAGTAGTAATGATATTGGCAATCACTAACATAAATTACATATTCAAAGAATACTAGCATCAACTACAATTCTCATCCACTGAGTCATCCATAAATTCAAGAACCAATGCAAATGTTTATCCCCCTTCATTCATGCTCAAATTATTCAAAAAGACTCTGTTGATAGTCCAAATGGGACAATGTGGATGGAAATAGCAACAATCCAATGTGTGACATATGTGTTCTTAAAATGACAGTTGGTTTGCAATAATAGCCAATGGTGATGATAGAACCTGTGTCTAGCAGCTATGATCTAATAATTTATAACCACAATAACATTGCAAAGACTAAGAGCTTGGTAAGTTAAATAAACACAGTTTTTTTCTAAATTTAAAAGTATCATAAAATGGCTATCCCCAATCAAAAAGTGAACTCCAATGGGTGAAAGACCAAATTGAGACATTGAATTTCATCATGAAAAGTAAGCAGTCCCAAAAGTTTGATTTATGCTTTTTCAAATATTCTCTCCCTTATTGCTCAATCTTTATTTTTTTGAGGAGACTTCAAATAAATTCTGAAGGGAATGAATATGGTTATTGGAGGGGTTGTTAAAAGAGACTTAAAAAATGAATCACTGGTGATTTATTCTGTGAGTATAAGGTGATATGAAGAAGAATGTTGAGAATCTTCCAATCTATGATCAAATTCAAGGATAGAGATTGTACAATCTTTGTACATGATAAATAGACTTGTTGTGTCAACACTATCCAGTAGCTGCAAACTTTTTGACTGAGCTCTTTCTAAAATGAATAATAACTACTACTATTTGTTTTGAAAAAAATGACAAGTTATCCATCTTTTTTGATTTGCACCACCACCACCTACATAGTACATATTTTACAACCTGTCACATACCTACCCACCTCAACTGGTCAATTGTTTTTTAATAATGAATACCACTCTTGATCACAGATACTTTTTGTGTTGAATTAAAACCTAATTCTTCTATTGGTTGTATATTTGCCTTTAAAAAAGGAAGGGCTCAAATGGCCTGACTGTTTGGGGTGGGTGGCCGGGCTCTCAAAACAGCCTATTCCTACCACAAAGATTGATTTCTTGATAGCCCCCCTGTGTAGTTAGTGATCCAATCAATGTAAAGAACTCATTCTTGACATGTTGACTTAATGAAATTGTGTTGCATATTGTTGCCCAAGTGACAGTATATCAGTACTGCCCACTGCAATATTCACTGTTGACAACTTAGGACTGTCAGCTGCCGCGTACCAATCGGAATTTGATAAGGACTGATTTTATAAAGAGTATTCTATATTCTTTGTTATCTCTTAACTAGTAGATGAAACAATCAAAAGTGTCATGTTTTGTGTATCCCCAACCATTTATTTTCATGGATGGTGTAAATTACAGTGAATAATAAACAAAAAACATTAAAAACACTGTAAAAACGAAAAAAATGTCATGTTTGTACATCATTTCTACAGATATTAATCCGTACTCCATGGCTGGTCAACCTTGACCTGAGAGGCCCTGAAACTCAAAGATCCTTAACACCTCAGTGTTGCCTTCAACAAAAGTTAATTTTTCTTGTCAATATTACTAATTTCTATTGCTGTTTATTTAATCAATGGCCAATGGTCTAAAATTCATATTCAATTGTATGAAATAACATACTACTTATCTGTGTAAAAACCATCGGGTGAGAAGAGCTTAGGTCTGTCCAAGTAATGGAAGTCCAACCACTATTTGTACATATTGATCTAGGGGCAAGGAAAGGTGCAACACATTTTACATGAACCTTGGCAGACTGTGGTCTTTTGAAAACTTGATATTATTTTTGAAATACTAGTTTTGATTGATTTTGAGTTCTATCCCCTATTGAGAAGTAATCTGAGTTTCAAAATCAATAATTGATCCCATAAAAGAGATACTTTAGCTTGCAATAAAACTTGAACTTGAATTAAGACTATTTGATGATGTAATTGAGGCAGTACCTATGGGGGTTTGGTCCCTAGTTTTGATCATTACATAATAAAATTAGTACTTCCAAAATCCATTCAATAAACCTAATTTCATCAATACCACTACTTCCACTACCACTTCCACCAATAATTCCATTTCTGCGACAAAATCTTTCATTCAATGTGTCTTACTATGGCCAACATTCAAAACCATTTCCATATTCTTGATTTTGTTTTGTAGCATATTTTTGACAGAAAAGTTTCATTGAAAAGAATCCAAACTATTATATCTTTTGATTTTTTAATTTGGTCTGGTATCTAGTGCCACATTCACCTCTTGCTTTCAAAATAGGACAGGATTTGAGAATGATGAAAATTCAATATCAGTATCAAGAGCAAGAGCATCAAACAATAAACAATAAACAATATAATATTAGTGAATTGTTTTTGAGCATTGCTATTATTGGACTATTTTTATCAAATGATCAGATGTACAACAATCTCAAAAGTAAATTACTTACTATCATTACCAAAATAAAAATACTCAAGTGAAATTCATGTAAAATTTGTCAGATCTTTAAATGGTTGATTTTTAATTCTATTGGATAATATAAGTGAATACTGATTTGTTGTAAATTAAAAAAGAAAAAATATAACAATATTGGCAAAGGCAACAAAAGTATGTTTGTAGGAAATGTATTATCATAGAGGAAACAAATACACTGTGAGTGCTTGCTGCAGTCTTCAATGAGAAAACAATTCCACAACATTGGTATTTGTGTCAATATGATTTTTTGAGGCAAAACCACACTCAAGTCAACAAACAAAGTTTGTTTTCCATGTTTATCTGGGCAAATAATGCTGTCATTGGATCAGACCTGAGTATCTTTTATTGTTGTTGAACACAAACCTTAATAATTCAACCAATGGTTGATGCTTGAAGTGATATATTTAATAAAAAGAGTCACTGGTCAATGATTGCTAACTTGCAAACATTGAAATCTGGAAATTCCCCCTTTTGGTGATACAAGTGTGTCCATCAATACATTGCATCTGGAAAAGGAAAAATTATTGGCTTAAACAAATTTTCATGAAGGGATACAATTGAAGCAGTTTCAGATGGTTTGAAGGAGAAGATGCCAAAATTTCAAATGCATTTTCAAGAGACAGCCTCAACAAAAACACCAAGGTTATGGTGGTATTGACTCAAGTTTTTTCATGGATATGATTGTGCCCATTCTTGTGTGTCCTGTTGTGAAAGTTAGATGAGATAAATGATCTTATAGTGAATCATCAATTAAAAAGTTGAAAAACAGAAATGTCATTGTTGATAGTTGATATGTTGGCCTCAATGAAGTGGGATTTTTCATTCGCAAAAAATGATACGGGTGCTTGTGGATTTATAACTTGTGGGCTTATAGCTTGTGGGCTTATTGTGGGTTTCTAGCTTGTGGGAATTACTGTGATCTCATTCACCAATGAGTATCTTTGTGCATGTTTCACTGCTGCAACAGGGAACACAGTAGCTACAGATTTAAGTCTGCAAGTAGATCTTTGTTGGATGGTGATTATCATCCTCCCTAAAATTGTTCAGCTTTAATTTTAGGGATGGGCGACTCATGGGCAACAAAAAACACCCATTTATTTTGACAAACTAAATCAATTGTGATTAATAGTGTAGATGAAATAAAGCAGGTCTTAATATTGAACTTCAACTTTTATACCTCATGATTGCTGAAAGAAATGAAAAATAAGGAAGGACATGTTCAGGACATATCAAGGAATTGTTCTGTCTTCATTTTTAGCCTTTTATTGTTTATGGGTATAAATACAGGGCATTTTTTGGAGATTTTTGTGGGTATGGTACAAACATTTTGTCAAAATTTTGTCTGGTGGAATGGTTGAGATGAAATGAAAAAGTACTTATTGTTGTCACTTTCTTGTAGAGTAGGTAAAAAGCAAAGAGATTGCACAATATTGGTACCATTGTCAGAATGTGTGTTCTACAGCATTATCCAGGTGATGAAATAACTTGTAAATTAGATCAGCATTCCACTTGTATTTTAGTTTGTTTGGATTGGATGCTCAAATTTTAGCAAATAAAGTTGGTCAATCATTTTTTCAATTATATGGCTGTATACTTTGAAGACTTTCCCAAAGATTAAATATTGCCATTTTTCAATGCACAAAATGACAGCCATCTATTGCCTGAGGTATGATATTTTTACAACAGAAATTGAGAGTGAACTTATATTATTATCAAAAATCAATTAAATAATGAGTATTTCCCTATTAATAGATTTATTAATCTCAATTTTTTTAATGGATGTTTATTCTATATTTGATGAAGCATTCTGCCAAGACAAAATATTGCTTCTTATGGTTGATATGATTTTTTTTGTCCTATTGCTGTCATTGCACTCTTTTTTTAATTAAGTGAAGGAATTATTTTTGTTATTGTTGCCATGGCTAGAGTTGATTCTGTGATACTTTGAATGAGATCAATAATTCTATTGAAATTTGACATTATCTTTCCATTATTGTCATTAAATAAGTTTGGGATTGGAATGCTGCAAGATCAGGTAAAATCCTCCTTATCGTACAATCAATTCAAAGAAGCTCAAATATTATTTGGTGGGAAATTGTTCTTGATTTTATTTGTTGAGTTGAACTGAGTTAGCTATTTTTATGCCTTGTCCCAAACCAACAAGCAATGGCCTTACAAATTCCAATTGGAGCAACAATACATATGAAACTACTTTGATAATAATTAATGGAAGCTTCTAAAACTTCACGAAAAGATTTTTGAAAAGAATGAAAAATGAAAAATCATAGAAATCTGTTCTTTTACACACAAAAAATCAATAGCTGCTTCCAAGAAGGAATTGAATAATTTGGTAGACTTCAAATAAAAGATGGTAAAGTGAGAACATTAAATAGAAATAACCATAGTAAAATATGATATATTCCGTTCAATTTTCAATGGAGTATATATTTTTTTACTATGAGTCGTTCAGCCTACTACTCCCACATGATCACTTCTCAGTTAGAATAGAATAATTACTGAATTTTTGAAAGAGAAGTAGTCACAAAAATGTCAGTAATCAGATGTGATATAAAAAAATTGAGCTGTGTATCTTGAAGCCAATGTTCTCATTGCCTTTGTGGGGGCAAATTTTGAAAATGACATTGATGAATAAAAACCAGTTTAGATTCAATCACTATTCATTATCAGCAATAAAGATTTTTAAGAAATTTACTGTAAACTTGCATCATTTACCAATGTGTAAATTGAGGACAAAATAAATGTTTCTAATTATTCTTTTTAACTGGATCTTTACAAATTAATTGATGTGATACCAGGTCAAAAGACTTACAGAAGTCAATTTCATGTTTTGTTTGTTACAAATAAAAGTTATTTTTATAGAGGAAATTTGATCTGGCATTACTTCATGATTTGAATTCAGAGTAAATCTTGGTTACTTCCACTCTCACATAATGATTTGGAACAATTTTGTTATATTTTTCATTATTTATCTATTCCATGCTTTATTCAATAAACTTTGGTTTCAATCCATATGCACACAATATAAACACAAATATCCCTTCACTATGGTTTCAGTCCAAACTGGCCAAAAATAGTTGCATCTTATAATTGAATCTGAAATTCTTGAAGTATTTTTACTACATTTCAGTCAATACTTGGAATTAAATATGATTATTTTAACTAAATTTTCCATAGAGCACTTCATCCATCTAAAACTTTTTCCTTAACTAATTTTAGTTGCATGTTGATGCCCTGGTGTTTGCTTGAAAATTTGTAGGAAGTATACATAACCCGAATAAGACCCCCAAAAATTCCCATGTATCCATCTTTTGAGTAGATTTAGACAATGTTGAATAGCATGTACATTGGTAGTCACAAAATAAGTGCACACTTGCCCTTGCTTATGCCCTTTGTTTATGTTTTACAAATAATGAAAAATTGGTGTATGCCTGTCTGTCTTTTTCATTTTCAATGCAATGGAGGTACCTTTACTCCCTGTTAAGATGCCCCAGTCTTAAGTTTATCCCTCTACACCCTAGGAACTGTCACACAGTACTTAAGCATGTTATGCTTGT
>JALLOT010002199.1:0-13217 GCA_036939595.1 Thalassiosira livingstoniorum | reverse complement strand
GCTCTTATGGAGCTTGACTACGCTAAATGGGATCTGTCCCAAGTGGGATCTGCAAGTAGATGTTACTTCTAATGTTCAATTGTTGTTACATCAACTGTTTGTACTGATTGCAGAAAAGAGACAGACATCTTCTGCTCTAGGTTTTTATCTGGGGCTTGGTAACATGAAGTTTGTATGTGCTAGTTGCTTTCTCACATATGATTAAATCATCTGCATACATGGTACCTTCAATGGAAAATAGTATTAGAGTCTCTAAAATATGTATTGTATCAAACTGGTCAATTTTGATACTTCTCTACTGATTGCATGCATATTATCTTACAATCAGTTTTTACCAAATGAGACTGCAAAATAACAGAGAAAATATTAATAATACATTTTTTGTTTTTTTCGTCCATAGATATTTTTGCCATGTTCCAGCCAAGTGGTTCATCAAATGGGTGTGCACAACATCATGTTTGGGATTAACTCATACCTGTGTTCATGTCATTCATGCTACTCATAGAAACACATACCTATCACAAATAAGAATTGGGGCAAATGAATTAAGATGAAACTGCTGGCCCTTACTTACACAGTGCATATGCACAAGCATAACAAAACAGTTATTTGGTACAGGTCCAAACTACTGCACAGATAAATGTTGATAGGCAATTTGTGTGATCAAGGGAGAGTCTACATCCAAATTGAAAAAGGTATCTGGTGATCAGAGCCAGCAATGAATAATCTCCTACATACCAACCATCCCATCCCATCCCATCAGTGTCCTTGAACTCAGGAACTGTTTAGTGCTGCCAGTTGGTCAAGACAAAAAGGGTTTATCAGAATGTTTGACAAGACACTAAGTTGCTATGCTTGGACCTCTGTTCTGAGCCGTAAATTAAAAATCCATATGTACTATTTCCGTAACACCATGAAATTTGTAAATTATGATTTAGTGTCTATTTGTTTCCATGAAGTTGAACTGACCTTTACACAGGTCAAAACAGGTCAAAGATCGAAAGCAAGAAAAATATGAAGTAGAATACTGCTATTTTATTAACTGTGGATCGACAAACAATCTTTCAGTATTAGGGCTTCTTCTTTGGTGTCAAAGAAGGTGCATTCTACCACTTGATCACACTGTACCGTCAATGTCACTTACTTACGTTGTGCTTTGGATTGTGTAAGGCACAACAGAGTATTGCATGACTTCTATGAAAAGAACATTGTATTCCCCTTTACGTTTCAAGTTTCAACCTCATAGTAACACACTACGACTCAAATGAATTTTATATTTTTCGGATAATGAAATCACTGGAATATATGGATGAAACGGGAAGTTATCAAATCATGATAAATATCCCCTGAAAGATTAGGGATGAACTTTGTACGAAATTGAGGTTCAGCAAACCGTCGTCTATATGTCTGACTGCTTGACAGGGGTAAAAATATTCCGTTCTTTTGCCCTTTTCAAAGCCATGGCACCAAAATGTGTTCTCTCCATGCTTGCAGTAAAAATTGGCCTACTGGATATTTTACTGCATGTATCCCTCGCTCTTAGCTAGCATCTGTCCACTTGCCTTTCCGTCCAAAAATAGCTTGTCCACTTCCTTGACATCCTCTTCTGCAATGGCTGTCCTCCCCGCGGTCTCCGCTACAATGCGTGCCGGAGTCAGCATTTGTACTGCATACCTCAACGAAGTCCGTGCTCCAATGTCACTCATGAGCCTCAATGCTGATTCTTCGACTTCAATTCCCTCTACAGTGGCACGTAAACTCAAAATCTGAACCATTTCATCGCTGTTGTAGGGTAATGTGCGAACAATCAGCATACGGTCCAAAAGATCGACAGGAATTCCATGAGGAGAAAGCACATCAGTGCNGACAGGAATTCCATGAGGAGAAAGCACATCAGTGCCACGTATTTGGCATACGCCACGATTTGTAGCAAACACGACAATGGGGGACAAAGTTGACTCCAACGAGCGATTCAAATAAGTGAAACATTCAATGTCAAGCATATGAACTTCATCGATGAATAGCACCCCGGGAACAAGTTCTGCCACTCCCTGGTCAATGTACCGATTGACTACTTTGTTGATTTCAGTTCGTAATTTTTCAGTAATTTCTGTTTTCTTTGTTTTGCCCATGGCTGCCATCAAAGACAAAACATCTTTTCCTCCCTGAGGGCGAGCATTTGCCACATCCAGATCGTGAAGAGTTACATCCTGCACAACTTCTTTCTTTTTGTGAACATCTCCTTTTGGTAGAGGAACGTATTCCTCGGCTTCCAAGTCGAATTCGGTGGCATACGCGTCACTCCTCCCCACACGTTTAACTGCTCCCGAGTTAGCCTCAATATACATTACATCGCCTACAGTGACCCCTTCTTTGGACAAGCCGTCGTGAATAGAAGGATCCAATTTCAGAGTCTTTGTTCCTTTTGTTGATTTGAGTGTGAGAACGACATGGGATATGGATCGGCCATATCCTCCCAACGGATCCTCTGTCTCTTCCACATTGAGTTCCGTGACTTCTCCTTCATACACTTCTTTCGATTCACGAATACGTAGACCAATCGCTCGTCGAAAGTGTTCCATTAGAATCTCAGTCTTTTTCACTTCGGAGCTAAAAACTTCTGATCCAACCATTGGACAGAAAGGTACTTTTGGCCCAAGCTCCTATTTCGTTCGAAACGAATTGGTATTTGTTTCAAATATTTGGAGAGATTCGTGTGATGGAAAATCCAGAAAAATTACACAATAAAGATGAAACACTACTACTGACCTGAGAAATCCCCAGCGCAAGAGCAGTTTTTCCTTTGAGGTGGAAAATGGAACCGAAAAAGGTAAATGATAATATGTCAACATCACCATGGAAAATTCGATTTCAGTAATTTATCCAACTCACCAGTTCCAGGAGCACCTGCAAGTAACAATGCCCTTCCCGCCATTTTGCGCGAGCGTATTAAATCCACAACAAGACCACATGCCTCTCGAGCCTTTTCCTGTCCCACGAGGCCAGAGCCGATGGGTGCCGCTTCACCTGTGCTTGGATCAAGACCAAGACCCTTGATGTGCGTGTGGGCCGAAACCCTTGTGGTCTTGGTGGTGGATTGGACTTCTTCGATCTGAGGGAAGAGAGTTGGTTATTATTTGAAATTTGAAACGCGATGAAAAATCAAATCGAGATTAGACATCTGAATAGGACTGGTAGCAAAAGAACGCCATAGCCCATAGCGATGCCCCAGAGAGAGAAAGACTACTCCACTAATCCACCATTCAAGAAAGAAACGATACAATGTAGATTTGAACAGTAACGGTGTCCAAATTCCAAATATTTTGACGATCGGTGTAAGTAGCAAAACGAATATGGCCGAAGTCCTGCACCCACAAGCTAATACAGACCTTCATCGTTCCAGTCCGTCTCAGTTTTGACTATGATTCAATATTTGAAATGATTTCCAAAATAGTTATTATACGGGGATGTTTTTGCTTCTCTATTCTCGAATCTCGAAGATATGGTACGTATTGGAGACGAAAGAGGGCGAAAGATTGATGTTGGAAATGATAAATGATGAAAAAATGATGGTGGTGGCAGTGGTGGTGGTATGGTAATAGGTGGCTGTGGCTGCGGCCTGCGGCAGTCGGCAATAAACTCCGAAAGTTTTTAAAAATCTACGTGTCTGTGGTATTGTACTAAGTAGGAATTCATTTTTTGTTGCGTTAAACCAGGTATAAACTTTACATACGTTAATAGAGGATGGAGTAGTACTAGATTTGGCAATAAATCTACAAACGGTGGAATTGGTAATGAATTATGTACAGCTACTTATTAATAGAGTAATAAACAGCAATCTTTATCACAAAAATAATAATGCAAAAACTGATCCAAACACATCATCATTATACATCCAACATCCATCAAGATGGGAGCGAAAGACTTCCATAAGTAGGTACAATACCCATTTCGCTAACCGCCCGAAGGGTGATAAGCGACAAAACAGCAATAAAGGATTGGGGCAGATGTTTCAGTTTTATTACATCAGACAGTAAAAACATTTTTCAAATGCTGCTGTCTTTGAAATTTAGCCGCCTACTCCACTTCAACAAGCAGCTGAGACCATCATCAGATCCTTGTCAGTTCTCACTGATTGCTCCAAATGTGATGTCTTCATTGTATTTGATGGCTCTTCTCGTACTGTGAAAGAAGACACACAAGATACTTGCCAAGAGAGGAGTGCAATAGCAAAAGAAGAGCCCCAACAGATAATATATCAACATGCCATTTCCTCCAGTGTCACAATGATGAAGTAGCAAAACTAAGAAAAGCTATGGATAAATTACCTTTTATCCAATTTAAGACTTCCAATTTAAGGTTTTTTTCCAATTTTACACGAAAAATACAAACTCATTTTCCCATTTTACATTTTTCATTACTCCGCCTCCTCCTGTCACAGAGAATGCAGTCACTACCTATCTAATACAATACTGATAGGTAGTGACTCCTCATAAAAAATCGCCAACTGCCAACCACACACCACAAACATGAAACATGGCCTGCCAACCACATCAACATCATGGCACTGGCGCAGTTCTACCACAACACCACACCCACGAACACATCACAACCAACCTCCTATCCATTCAATCATCTCCGTCTGTCTCCGTCCCATTTGTGATTCATCGTCATTTCATCCATCGTCTCTGCCGCTGCCAACACAAGCCAGCATAGCTGGTTAGATTTAAAATTTAAATTTTCAATTGAAGAATTGAAGTCAAACTCCATCAACGATGAAACTTTGCAGTCAATCAAAAAATTGTGTTGACAGTTCTTCCATACCTCCGACGCCATTGCTGTAGAGGTTGTCGGCACCATCTTTTGTTCCGCTTCTGGTGGAGCAGTGAATGGTGGAGGGTCAGGCGATGGAGTTGTCAGCGGCGACAGCAACGTTGTCGACAGAGACGTTGTCAACAGAGACGGTGGAGACGACGCCATGAGTCATGGGTGGGTTTTATTGTTTTTGACAGCAATTTCCCCCTGACAGGGGAATTGCTGTCCAATTATTCATTTGATCTTACTCACAATTATTTATTTTTCAATTTATTTTATTGCAACAGAGTTCTGAAAAAGGCAGGGATGGATAAGGCGGCATCATCCAAAACTAAAAGGAGCAATGACAAAAAATCATTGGCTCCTGCGGCTGCGACGGACAACAACAACCCCGTCTCCACTCGTCCAGGGGTGGCGAAAGGAGGAGGTTCTGGCAATGGAGGCAACGGAGACGGAGGCGACGGTGGATACAAGGGCATTGTTGGCGGCGAAAGGGATTTTTGCAGTAAAACTTGTGGTATGATAATGGATAACAACGTATTAGAAAAGGTACAAAAAGCATTGGAGAAGGAAAAATATGTGAGAGCGGATGATCTTTTCCCATTAAACATTAAATCTATTTACACAAGAAAATCTTGTCAGTTGAAATGTGTATATTCAAATCAATTAAAATATTAAATTGGAAAAAATATCAATGCAAAAATGTAAAATGGGAAAATAATTATATAAAATGGGAAAATGTGTACAATAAAATTTGTAAAATGGGAAAATGTACAAAAGAAAAATATAAAATGTGGAAATCAGCATAGAGAAATATGTAAAATGGGAAAATGTACTCAGAATAAAATATAAAATGGGAAAATGGGAAAATGGGAAATGGGAAAATGTGGAACAAAATTTACAGAGACATGTAAAATGTGGACATTATGTAACGAGGTTAAAAATTAAGAAAAATATATAAAATGGTTATGATGTGTGATGACCATCACAGCTCTAGTATTTTTATAGTATATTTTGGCTGGAATTTTAATAAAAAAGGTAATGAAAGCAGGTTAGAATGATGTGGTCTAAAATGGGAAATTGGTAATTCCTTAAATTGCAAGTGTGTAAAATGGGAAAATGCTTAAATTGGATAAATGTCAGGTTATAAATTTGTCAACCCCTCAAGATTAGAGAATAAAAATCCTTAACAGAACTGACACAATATTTTTCTACTAAATCAACAAAAAATTTTTAATTCTAGCACATGAATTTTCAATTCAGCACACACAAAGCCCATAACTTTACATAAAGCAAAAATTTCCAAAACTGGAAATTCAAAAGAAAAAGGAGTTAAATCTCATTATAATGCTTTAGAAACATCTACATTCAAACACAAACCTACCAAAAAAGGAATCATCACTGTTTGATTGTTGTGTTGTTAGTAAAACAACTTGAAACATTAGGTTTGCTGTCAAATGAGCCAAAAATCAAGGAACCACATTTTGGAAAGTTTTGGTCTTTTTTTGGCCCTGAAAATTCTCTGACATGCTTCTCTCATAGAATTGATGGTTTTGCAGCATTGTCATCTCCATTTGATTGTTGTTTTTATTGTCCATGCATTGGATATGTTTTTAATGATGTCAAAAATGTGAAAATCTGATGAAAAATTTTTATGAAATAAGTGGGATTACTGTAACAAACTTGGGCTTCTATCACAAGTAAATATCATGGGCAACCAAGATGGAGTTCTTGTGTTAACAAAGACTGGTTGGTTGTTGAGCTTTGTGAAGCAGCACCACAATGGTGACATCACCGACAGCTGAATCATGAATATTGGGGCTGCAGCAAAAGTTGTTGTTTTTTGCCTTTTTAACTTTCAGCAGCATCAAAGCTTGACAATGGCATAAAACAATAACTGTTTTTTGTGGTTAACATAGGGAGCAATAGATTCAATGGTGACAGCAGCAGCAGCAGGGGAGAGTTAAGCCATGTTAGTGGCATTGCCGGCACTAGAAGATGGTAATAGCTGGTATTGTAGTAGAGTTGGTAGGTAATAATAATGGTACATAGCTACTTCAAAATAGGGTATTATTACTCTCCCATATATACTTTAAAAATAAAAATAGGAACATATTCAAAGAAAAGGGTCTACTTTGTCATTTTCTGGTATTTATTAGTTGATTAATCATGTATTTTTCAAAAAAGAAAACAAAAAATCATTAACCTATCTATATTTTTTCTTTTTTTTCATTGAAAATATAATACGACACAAAAATCAGACATGGATAGCATATCATGTATCCACCCCAATATTAATTCACATTTGTTTTGCTTATGGTACANGTGTGTGTGTGTGTGTGTGTGTGTGTGTGTGTGTGTGTGTGTGTGTGTGTGTGTGTGTTGTAAATTTAAGCAAAGGTTTGGAGGAAGGCAAAGTTTTTGTCAAGTTTTACTAAAAAATGAAGTTAGTCCCACGAAATCCAAATGTTTTTGTGTCACAAGGTATGACCAAGAATAAATCTAACATGCTCAGAATAAAACCTTATCACGAAAAACAAGGCTAAAACTAAAACACACGCATAAAACAATAATCACAGCATACAGCTGCATAAGTAAGTAAGTACATATCTGTGTAATCTGGGCTCTGAAGTCAGCCCATGAGAATACTTCCTCAATGCAATCTCGATTTTGACCAAAACAGCTAAATTTTACTTTTTAAAATGATTGGAATAATTACAATAAAAAATGAAAAATATTGATTGTAATACAAAAAACACCACCATACCTAAATATATTGACTAGCATTTTTGTCATTCTACCAATACTAGAAATAAATAACTTTGAAAATTATTTCTACAATTTTTTTAATTCCAGATCAATACTAACAATGTTATTGAATATATTCCATCCAGACTACATGAGCAACATTCGCATTAGCTGTCTTTTCAGATCAGAATTCGATCATTCTGTTGAAAGTAACTTAGTCTCATGATATTTTTTACTTTTAAAATGGCAGTCAACAAAGAATATTAATCAAATATAGGTCATAAATATAAATATATGACATCACATCATTTGAAATACATCTACAAGCTTAAATATACAAAATATAAATTCTGATGAATTTCCTGTTATAGGATACCTAGGTATGACAAATAACCTCTCAAAAATTAAAGCATTGTTGAAGAAACTGCTAAATAAAACCAAAAGTAAATCAATGCTAAATATTGATGTGTGCAGAATAGCAAACTATTCTTGAGTAAAAATAATATTTTTCGGCACCATCTCTGGTAAGTACTCCACACAATAATTGATTTTAAATAAAAGCTCTAAAAGAATACCTCAGTCAAAATATTGAAATGTGTTATATTCATAAAATATTAATGACTGTTAAGTAATGTAACAATATTAGCTGTATTGCTACATTACATCCTTGAAATAGTAGAAAAACTTTCAAAAGTAATATTTCAATGAATAGCACTTCAAAGTAAGTTTTTCCAAGACAGTACAATTTTTGTTGAAGAGTAAAGCTGTTGATAATCATATAGCACTCCAATTTTAAAATGATTGCATCATGATTTTGTTTCATAATTCATTAAATTTTCAATCAATTATGTTTTTTGATTTTTAGTGTGTAAACTTTATTACAAGATTTTTTGTAAATGATATCAATTAAAAATGTAATATGTGTTGACAAAATTTGACAACACTCATCAATATACCACATCATGACTCTCAGAAGAAAAGTATTTCAGAGTAAAAGCCAATTTCAATATGACCCTTTTTGTATACTTAGAAAATAATAAAGAATCATTCTTTCTTAATTTTAAGGATGAAATTAGAATGAATGGGATGTGAACTATTTAGTAGATAATTTGATTTTTGGATTAATGTTTTATTTTTTCATTGTATTATGCTCAAAAATAAGAGTGTTCTTTTTCAAGAAAAACTAAATTTTGACTCTCTGAATAGTTTCTGAATTGATTTCAACATACTTATCAATTCATTGAAATATAAGGAACTTCAAAAACTTTTTAACAGGTGCAATGATCTTATCTAATGGATGTGACATCCCAATTAAAAAGACATGGTGCATTGTCTTATCCTTACAATATTGTGATTTTTTTTACTTTTGACTATACAAAAATATAAAAATCAAGATATGAAATGCACAAAACTCACTTTAAATATGCTATGGTATCTATCTGATGGAACAATAAAATCTGATTAGTCAGAAAGTCAGCTGCTGTGTTTGAGGAATGACAAAAATGAAGATCAATTGTTTTAAAAATGAAATTCAAAATATCAATTGGAAATTCTTTGAAGATTGAATCCCCTGCTAAAGTACCTGCTTATTAGTACCTAGTCCATTTTTGCACCCTACAAATATCTACGTGATAATATTATGTAGTACATAGTTTAGATGTAAAATAGTCGATTTATGCACAACTCATACAGATGGGCAAAATTTTGCCTACAAGGCTCAGAAAAATCCCAATTCCTTAAAAAAACCTTTTACTAATGCTGCCTCAGTAAAACACTTATATTTTGTACAGGGGAGCCAAGCCTAACAAAAATGCTTTGTAAGAAAATAGGCTCCATTTTAGCACAATGGAAGCTCTGCCCTACCTAAGAAAAAAGCCACGTACATGAACCAAAGTCAAAAAAAGTAGAATTCATCTGGGTGATTAATAATCTACATGCACATTGAATCCCTGCACATGCAGTACGATTTGGTTGTTGGAAATTCATGCAGGTTAATAGCATTTGAGGGGGCAAGATTCACCACACATTGCTCTTTTTAACTTGACTAACTTTTTATTGACATTCTCTACTGGCAACAATGACAACAGCATCATCCACACAGCTATCACATGCACAGTAGCAACAGAGGAAATAACATCCAATAAACTTATCAGCATGCTATCAAAGACAAACATCATTATGGCTAGAGATATCAGCCTTTGACCTTATCAAATCTCTGGTCGTGCTCAGCCTCCACCCCAGTGATGCAGGCACATGCAGGTGGGTAGGTCATCCCAGCAGGTACTTATTATTCAATACTCGTATTAGCAGCACATATGAGACAGGATACAACCAAAATTACTAGAAGTAGTTGCAATGGACAGACCATTTTTTTGGCCAAATGTGTAAAGAAGATAAATACAAAATTGTTTTTATTTCAGTACTACTGATTTCTTGGACTATTCTATTAGAGATTTAAGGTGACCTCATACGCATCTCGTCTTTTTTCAAGAAAACAAGAGGATAGAGGGATGGTAGAGTATTATTTGCTATTAATTCCTACGTAAATTAAGTCATGAAAATAAAATCGGACAGTAGGTTGGTGAGGTGTCACCGTCATTAGTATTAATTCCTTTGTATAAAATGGATGTCATTAAGAAAAAAGGACACAAAGACATTTAGTTTGTACTGGTAATACCATTTCCTTTAAAGGATTGAATCATTCTAAATACATTAACTGGTATATGCCTCAAGAGTAAAACATCATCTCCTACTCATGATGGTGATAAGGAGGTTGTAAGTCATCAAAAAGCTAGCAAATCATCAATGGGAATTTTGTTGTCAACAATGCATCGTGCCATCTCATCATTCAGCAACAGTAAGTACATGTTGATTTACAAACTCTTCACCATTTACTGGGTCACTAGCTTTTAATATTGCACCATTGAAAAGAGCAAAAAATTACATTTTTTTAATACCAAATCCCAAATCCCAAATACCCCAAATGTCAAAATTTGGGTTGAAAAGTTTGTACGGTACATTTGGTTTTACATCCTGCCATGATACTCCTATTACATATTTTTTCACAAGAAGTATCAAATGGTAGGTATTGTTTTATTTTTTGCACTATGGTATTAATTTACTCATCTCATTTTATTAGTAGGAGTAATTGCATGTATTTGTGCATGATACTAGCATTGTACCCAACTTACTTTCAAGTACAATACCACCAAGAGGTGCACACAATTAATACTATAAGGCTGGTTTCAACCTTACTCTCAGCCAAAAAGGATACAAAAACATGCAAAAAAGGATATAAAAATGGCAATCTAAATGCCATCATAAAATGGTGTTCCACAATGATGGAAACCTAACCCATAGCAATAGCAATTGGCTTGACACTCATACTAATGGGTTGTAATGTTTAATGGTTGATTTTCAGGTGCCTTTCCGCTCTCTATGGACGATTTTGTCACCATGGTCTCCTTCTTAATTTGATAACATGGCCCCCAAAATTTTTATATCCATGGAGGATATAAAATAATGATATAAAATAATGTACATGGGAATTCATAGACCTTTGTTAAAATGTCCAAACATATCAATTTAACTCCCTTTGAAAACATGCCTTGTATTTTTTTGTATTTTAGGGTAGATAGGGTAGGTACCATACAAAAATAAAAAATTGTATTGTAAAGTGTTCAGTCACACAGAGGTCACACAGCTCATGTGACCAAGAATACTTAACACAGGCCATATGATCTTTTTCACGTGAGTGGCTTCTGTGACCACATTAATTATGTCCAAAAAACAAATAATAGAGATTGCAGATTGCACTACCAGTCCACAAACATGAATGTTTAATCTAATACAATGGTTTTGATTAGGTGTTCTAGAAAAAGTGATGTTTTTACACTCAGAATAAAAAAAAATTTTGCATTGATATCTAACCCCCTATCATACGGTACTACTGTTGTTGAGAGAACCCGGCCAAGAAGACTGGATTTCTCAAAAAAGTTGGAAATTAATCCATAAAATTTGCTCAGAATGTGATCACAGCACAGTTTTTGCAACTTTTCAATTACAATCAACTTTGGTCAGTACAACAAAGTCAACTTCATCAAAATAAGTTATGAGGGCCACATCCTTACTTTGAAGGGTTGAAATTATGTGAAATATTGGACAAAAATGCACAAAAAAATAACCACTATAAGGTAAAAACATGAAGTTTTAACTATAATACCTATAGTTATAATATTCAAAAAAAGAGATGTTTAGAGGGAAAAAAACCATGCCAGAACAAGTTTTTGTATCCTTTGGGGAGATAAAAAAATTGCCAATTTTTAAAATCGGCCCATTTTTTTATATCCCCATAGGAAACAAAAGTTAGAGTAAGGCTAATGGTCGAATGCATTTATGCATGTAAATTTAATTAGACCTACATTTGGCGGGCATGCACCCATAAATGCATCAGATTGACAAAAAATGTTTTTCTAACCGCAATGCATTTATGGGTGCAAATTACAGTGCTTGAAGTTTAATTGCATAAAATATGCATCACTTGAAGCAGTGGGAGTAGAACTGGTCTGTATATGTCAAATATGCATCAGTGATGCAAATTTGCATCAGTTGCGGGACATCACTAGTAGACCGTCATTGCTTCCTTTTAATTTTTTTATTTTTCATGGATAGGAGGTGCAGTAATGACCCTTATTGCAAAAGTTTGGACATTTTACAAAAATCTTTGTTGTGATTTACGTTTGTACAAGTTGAAAGATGATGTTAACAGAATCTGTCGAATCTTTTGAAATTTTTGTAACAGAAGGTCTATTTGTTTCAAGATTTGATTTTTTTGGAATAAAGCTTAAATAATTAGTCCGTATGGATAACATCAAATTTGAATAAGTATCGTAGTTTTTCAAACAAGTTATGCTAATTTCTATTAACTCTTGGTAGTTTTTGCTCAAAACTTTGACAACACTAGGTAGTTTTTTCATATTACACTCACAAAGGTTTTTAAGGTGAAATTAGGTTTTTAAGGTGAAATTAAGCTTATCATGTGGGGATTTTTGAGTAAAATCTGGTAGAAAAATGACTTATGAAAATTATTTTTTTGTCATAAGCGTATTTAAAGCTTACAATATTTTTTTGAAATTTTACTGATCATAACAACTTTTTAACTTTTTGCATAAAATACTACAGGTTGGAACAATTTTTTACAGTTTTGGCTTAAAATTTCACCAATCATAATAACTTTTTAGAAAAAATGTATACAGACTAATTACTTAGACCTTACTCCAAAAAAACAAATTGTGAAACAAATTGACCTTCCGTTACAAGAATTTGAAAAGATTTGATAGATTTGTTTAACATCATCTTTTGATTTGTCTGAATGTAACTCAAAACAAAGTTTTTTGGGAAATGTTAGAATTTTCACAATAAGGGTAATTACTGCACCTCCATATTACTTGCGTTTCTGAATTATTATTGAATCTTGATGAAGTTGTCGCTATGAAAATATAATGGAATTCATTGTGAGCTGTGTGCAAAAATTTTGTTTCATATTTTTTTTTAAAAAGTTTAAAGTTTGTAGATATGGTAATATTCTATTACAACTTCACTACTGTATAAATTGTTCTGTTTTTTTTTTCAAACTATCAGTATGTTGGCGTATG
>JALLOT010002198.1:0-13204 GCA_036939595.1 Thalassiosira livingstoniorum | reverse complement strand
TCTTCCGATCTCTACTGCCCAATTTTACTTGGCCAACTAGATACTTGATATATCAACAATTCATGAGAGGCAAAAATGATCTCTCTTTTTCAACATCACTATATTATTTGTTAAAGAAATTATCTCACTATTTTTTGTGAATTCTTTAAAGCAATCATATTTTGAAACAGATAAATATATGTTTTCTCTCTAATATTTTTCTAAATTATGATATTTTCTAGAATATGATCATTTCAAACTAAACCCATAACAAAATAGGAACAAAAATGAGGGTAAATGATGAAAAAGGAACCTAAATCAAGAAACAGACAAGAAAAAATAAGTCTAATTTTTTCCATTTTATAGTACTGACATTGATAATGGGCAATAGTCACTTTATTTAGTAGTGGACTTGGGCACTATTTTTAATAGAAACCTATTTTAATAACTATTTTTTTAAAAATCACTATTGATCTCTTGAACCCTGCAAGACAAGACAGAATCAAAAAGCTGATTTGGGCACAAATGCCTGGATGTGGGCTGATAGTTCGTTATGAGCCAGAGAGAACTATTTTCACCTGTAGAGTTTTTCTATCTATTGCTTGTGGCGCGCCTGCGTGAGAACCTACTCTTTCCCGCCTCTCAAATCATAAGCACTGACTTTGATTCGAATTTTCATGGGCGATTTCGATTTTTTACTTTGAACAACATGCAACAAGCTGCAAACACACAACACGCAACATGACAAATCAGGGAGACTAATCAGGACTAATTCAAATAGAACAATTATTTATGACAATGGCAAAATGGCTGTGCCATCGGAAGTCTAGAAATATCATTCATTCATTGTTTTCGATTCTTGTATGGGTTCTCTACTTAAATCCAAGGCAGTCGACATGGAATCTATCCAAATAGAAAACGCGATGCCGGTGCAAGCGAATCTCGAGGAGGGAAAGGATATTGCCTTGATGCCTCCGCCTGCGCCTCGGGCACCAAAGAGACTGAATGGGTTTTCAGCCTCTTNTGAAAACCCATTCAGTCTCTTCGCCCCAAGTTGAAACAGGGGAAGGAGAAGAAATGGCGGCGGATTTGGTTGGGAGAGTTGCAGGTTCTACATCGACGGAGTTGACATCAGAACTACCATTGGCGAATTCTCTACCGAGGATGGAAACAATGACGGTTTCTCGTGAACACTATGACAACTCCTCCAGTGCTGTCGGAATTGATGGAAAAGAGATGATTTCTTCGTCCGAGGATGGATTGACCATGATAGACAATTCCGAGGAAGAAAATTCAAGTTGCTTTCATCCAATTTTTGGCACGACGTCAGATTCTGCTTTCCCTTTTGACCAAGAGCTTCAATTCGAAACTGAGGACGAAGCGAGACGAATATCTGCCGATGGAAATGAGACCGAAAACAGTCTCGATAATTTAAATGATGCGTGCGGTGTTAGTAACGTCAGTGAAATGTGTGAGTCAAAAGGTGCTGGAGACCCAGATGATATTGTTGCATTCCACGATGCTCGAATGGAAGAGGAGCCAGAAGGGGACGTAGTAGGAGACAGCAAGGACAACAGACCATACTCTACGCAAAGTTTTGAACCACCTTTTCATCATCAAAGCACTAATGATGAACTATCTAGCTTTGACCCGGGCCCAACACATTATGCAGATGCTTTGTCTTCAAATTCTAATCCTCAAGCCTTGGGCAATGCCAGGATTGAATGTAACCAATCTTATTCATCCATTACCACGAATTCGACTCAAAATTGCAAAAAAGAAAAACGAGTAAAAAGAGAATATGATGCACCACCTATTAAGGTTTCTTTTCGTGATATCATTGGACATGGCCCCGCAAAATTGAGGCTGGATGAGGCTTTGCTTCCGTTGGCTTTGCCGCCAGATTTGGCAGAATCGGTTTTAACTGGTGAGTGCACTGAGTTTGGTTTGTGTCGAGTTGAGATCTAAACTCTCTGATAGCTTGTGATATTTCACTGTGGTGTTAATAGATTAAAAATATTTTTGGTTTGAACGTAAAAGTCAATTGAAACCAACCTTTTGCTTCCAACGATTAACTTTATTTGCCCTTTTCCATGTGCCATCTGTCAAATCAGGGATACGTGCTGCGCCGGCATCTATCCTTCTCCACGGACCACCGGGTTGCGGGAAGACTCAACTCGCCAAAGCTGTGGCTGGAGAAGCCCAGGCAGCTTTTTTAACAGTTGGACCGAGTGACATCTTGAGTAAATTTGTTGGAGAGAGTGAAGCCAGCATTCGTGGTTTGTTTCGAGAAGGTACGTTGTTAGTTGAGTGAGGCCTTATTCTTTCACGATTTGAAACATGGACTTGATACAAAGCGCCTCCGAAAATTCTCGTTATCGATGCCTTTGCTTAGCTAGGAGAAGGGCCCGTAAAATGGAAAGTAATTGCGCTGTCGTATTTTTTGATGAAATCGATGCTCTGGGAAGATCTCGAGACGAAGGTGGCAATGGATCTCAATCTTCTTCGGGAGGAGACAACAGTTCACGCCGTGTCCTTGCTGAGTTATTAATTCAAATGACGAAATTGTCTAGTGACGAGAATAATGTAGACGAAGAGGAAAATGAGAATGATAATGAAGAGGATGGTCGCAGCGAAGATGAAAGTTGTTGTGGTATGAGAGAAAGAGAGGTTGCGAGCTACGATGAAAGATATTCTCAAGATAGAGATGGATCTGGTCGTGACGAATCCCGTTTGCAACTTCCGCCAGATGATCAGATTATTTCCAATCAAGGTATGAATGTTTCGAATGAGGACACTGCCACTGGCTCGAGCCCTAGATCAATTTCACCCACTCCAAGTAGTTCGGAATTGGAGGTGAACGACGACAAGCAGCAAGGAGGTTCCACGACGCGATCTTCCATTCGTGACAGCAACACCAAAAGACAGTCCAAGCCTCGGGTCATCGTTGTTGCAGCCACTAATAGACCAGAGGATTGTGATCCTGCTCTCCTTCGTAGATTCGCTGTTCGTGTTCTAGTTGGGTTACCACAGAAGAGAGACAGAAAGAAAATAATTAAACGTCTCTTATCAGATGTTGAACATGAGATCACGCCATCTCAACTAGGCGACCTTGCACTTGCCACAGAAGGTTGGTCTCTATTCTTTGTGCAAGCTCGAGTAGTTGATTTTGAAAATCTTAATTCATTTTCTTTTTTTCGTGTTCAATGTTAAGGTTGGAGTGGCTCTGACCTTGAATCGATGACACGCGAAGCAGTAATGGCTCCCGTTCGAGAATGTCTACGCGCTGCTGCCATTCTCAAGAAAAAGTCGACGAAAGTCGTGCAACGAAGTGGGGCTCATTCTTCGCAAATGCATGAACAGAAAAGCGTGGAAGAAGCCAACACGGCTACTCGTGAGACACTGTTGAATAGTTTTCGTAATCTGAGGCCTGTGTCGCTGCAGGACTTTGAAAATGGGATCGCATTCTTCTACGGAGAGCAACAAGAAAGCAGTCTAGGTTTCGGGCAGTTTTCAAACAGTGGTAAAAATGCGCATTCTCATTATGATAGCAGTTCCAGTGACGATGAAGATTAAACTCAAATATTCAACTGATGTTGATGACATCCAATAACAAGTGCATGCCAAAGAAAACATTATCACATTCATATTCAATATTTGTTGCTTGTAAATTATGTTGAATGTGCTAATGTGGTCTCTAATTAAAATGGCTTACGGAAAAAATAACGAAAATCTAAGAGCTTGAAGAGAAGATACGGAATTTTTAAAAGGATTAGAATCCCATTCCTCCCATTCCTCCCATTCCACCGCCTCCAGGCATTGGTGGGGCAGCTCCTGCCTCCTCTGGCATATCCGCAATCATAGACTCACTTGTTGCCAAAAGACCAGCAACGGATGCAGCATCAACAATACCTGTTCTGGTCACTTTTGTGGGGTCAATGATTCCGGCGTCGAACATGTTACAGTAAACTCCATTTTGGGCATCAAATCCAGTCTCAACTGGAGTGTCCGCCTTCATGAGCTCTCCGCAGATAACAGCTCCTTCTTCTCCGGCATTCATTGCAATAGTTGAGAGAGGGGCGCGCAATGCCTTTTGAATAATTTCAACTCCAATTCGTTGATCCAAGTTTTCTGAGTTCTTAGCAAGATCGTCCAATTTGGTTGAGCAGTACAACAGCGCCTTTCCACCACCAGGAACGATACCCTCTTCAACAGCCGCACGAGTGGCGTTGAGCGCATCAACGACACGGTCCTTCTTTTCATTGACTTCTACTTCGGAAGCACCACCCACCTTGATAACTGCTACACCACCAGAAAGCTTGGCAAGACGTTCCTGAAGCTTCTCACGTTCGTAGTCAGATTTGGTGGTTTCAATGCCAGTGCGAATCAACTCGCACCGTTCTTCGATGGTAACCTTATCTCCAGCACCATCAAGGACAATGGTATCATTTTTAGTGATTTTGACTTTTTTGCAAGTTCCAAGTTGCTCTGGAGTTGCGTTTTCTACCTTCATTCCCATTTCCTCAGAAATAACTGTTCCTCCAGTCAAGATGGCCAAATCTTGCATGGTTGCCTTGCGATTGTCACCGAAACCAGGTGCTTTCACAGCACACACCTTGATTCCAGCACGAAGCTTGTTCACAACGAGGGTCGCAAGTGCCTCACTCTCAACATCCTCTGCAACAATGAGAAGACTGGATTGAGATTTAATTACACCCTCAAGCACAGGAATAAGTTGTTGAATGCTGCTGATTTTCTTTTCCACCAGGAGAATGGTGGGGTTTTCAAGTTCGCAGATCTGAGTTTTAGGGTCGGTGATGAAGTAAGGACTGATGTAACCACGGTCAAATTTCATTCCCTCCACAACCTCAAGTTCATCTTCGATCGTTTTTCCATCTTGCACTGTAATGACACCCTCTTTTCCAACTCTCTCCATGGCATCTGAGATTAGATTTCCGATTTCTGAGTCATTGTTTGCACTGATGGTACCAACCTATCATTTCAAGAAAGAAAGAATGTATTAAGTTTGTTTGAGAAAGTCACGAATGAAGGCATTTTCAAGACATGGTGGGTTACAAACCTGGCAAACTTCCTCTTTGGAGGTAATAGGGCGGCTGATTTCTTCCAAAGTATCTACTACAACATTAACAGCCGACTGGATACCCCTTCGCACATCTAGTGGATTCATGCCTGCTGCAACCGCCTTGCATCCCTCCCGGTAAATGGCTCTTGCAAGCACAGTGGCAGTGGTCGTACCATCTCCGGCAATATCATTCGTTTTGGATGCAACAGATTTGACAAGTTGAGCACCCATATCTTCAAAGTTATCTTCGAAGTCGATGGATTTCGCAACGGTGACACCATCTTTGGTGATTTTAGGTGCGCCATAGGGTTGAGCAATGATTGCATTACGACCCTTTGGTCCAAGGGTTACCTAAAGACAACATATTTGAATGACAGGTGTGAGGTGCCGGTGTTGTGTAGGGTAGATAGCGGGGCACTGACTTAAAAGAGTATCTTTTACATTTTGCTCATATGCTTGAAGTCTCTGAATGATTGTCAACTCACCTGAACGGCATCAGCAAGAAGATCTACACCCCTCAGCATTGCGGCACGTCCTTCAACTCCGAATCGGATTTCCTTGCCCTTGGCCATGCCTCGGGTTGAGCCGACAAGTTTGGAAGCCACATTTTTCGAGGCCATGCGTCTGGCTGCAGCGTTGATTCCGTTTTGAGCGATAGTTGCCTTCATCATTGATTTTGCAATTGGAAACTCTAGAGTGTTCAGTTGTTGTGGTTGGAATAATGAGAAATGATGCAAATGAGAAGTGATTGCGTTTGTGGTCGATGAAGGTTTTGTGGTGTGTGTGGGGGGTGAGGGGTGAGGGGCTTCTCGTCTTTTTTGTTGGCTTTTGTGTGTTTGTTGTGTTGTGTTGTGTTTTAAATTCGTGGCAGGCAGCCAGTTGGCATGCGGCCAGATGCTCAAAGACTTTTGAATTTGTGGCCAAGAGAAGACTCTCGAAATCTGTAAAAATCTTTCCAAAAAGATCTTTTTCTCTGTGTTTAAAAGTATTGATTCCTATGAGGAGAATCTTTCAGATTGCTCGCTTAGCCTTGTGGCATGCCACGCACTATTGTACTACTGCCTCTGTCACACTAAAATAGGTAGATTAGGCCGTTTTTGTTGACCCACAAAAAAGGTATTTTTTTTATACTAGATCCTATTCTTGCTTCTACTGGTGATGCCTGATGGTACAATAGCTAGATGACAGCATCCCTCAATGGACTTCTCTACCATGATGGATACTTCAGTGGAAATAAGCAGCTTAACATAAAAAACATTTAAATCTCTTTTCACTAACATTTAGAGCATTATCTATCTACTGTTTTAGAGCCTTCAACGACATTGTTCTACTATGTATCGTCTGAGAATGATTCCGCTTCATCAAGGCTTCAGCTGATGCTGTCTTGTCACCACTTTTTCCACAAAGACCTAACTCTCCACTGATTCTGAGCAAACCAAGCAAAACAATTGCCGAATGGGGTCAGCACCAGTTGACAATCTTGTTGGTTGTGGAAGAGGTGCCATATCTACGCCACAGCATAAAAATTCTGTCAGAGCAGCAGATTATCATTTTTTAGGCTCATTTTGATGATGATGCCATGGTGCTAGAACCATGGTGTTATGAATCAATGGAAAGGTAATCACAAGACAAATTCAATCTGCATAATCAGAATTCTCTTACTCAATCACAGCCAATAATCCTGCCATTTATACAAATACTACCTTTTTGTGGGACAGAGGTAGTATTTAATTAAAGCAGCCAATTGGCTATGGTACAATACTAGTGGTAAGTAAGCTAGTGGACAGTATTACAGTGGCAGGTGGCAGTGGGACCTAGAGTGGGACCACTCATTAAATATTTTTTTGAACATCAAATTTTGGAATTGAATGAAGATAACCATAAGCCAGATTTGGGAAAGATCCGTCTTCTTACTTCTTGCTTTATCTGTTACAAGTTACAACTTCACATTTTTGAAAAAGTAAAATTTTTGATAAAGGTTTGACCACTTTTGTGATTCTTAATTTTGGAGGCTGAGATGCAATTAGCTGAATGAATTGGGCACTAACAAAGCACTAGTAAATATGCACTTTGCCCAGATTAAATATTTCTGTCCAATTTGACTTACAGTACCAAGATACCTTAGCGTATCATGGAGTTTAAGAGTGTCTTAAGTATGAAATCTGAAATGTAATACACAGACAAGCATGAAGATAATGTAAATTAGTTTGATTGAACCAGTTTCTCATCATTCACAGGGATGGGAAGCCTTAATGGACTGGGCAGTGGCAGCAGAGGCACCAGAGCACTGGAGCACCCCGGAGCACCATCACCAGCTGCAACACCCTCAATTTCATCTCTTTTCACTCCCTTTGCTTCCCTGTCTTTATCACTATCAAAAGGAATTTTCACTCCTCCAAATCCAGCATCATAAAAATGATTTCTCTCCATCTAGTCTCAGGGCAAAGGTGACAGCCAAAGCCATCAATCAATAACAAAGCCTAAAAGTTTGGGTAACCACTGATGACAGTAGGGGGTGGGTGGGGTCTAGAATCCCATTATTTTGAGATGAATCCCATGGAGTACTTTTTTGTCACCCTCCACCTGCTGCCCCCATTTTGCATTTTCACACGCCACAAAAAAACTTTTATAGCATCCTGCCCCCAAATTGACTTATTTCCAGTTGTCATGAAATGCCAACATTGCCTTTTTAAAGTGCTGTTTCCCAGAACCAAGCAGTGCTCCAATCAACTACAAGGCAACTTCTACTTAGTCAATGTCAACAACATTGGTATTTGTGCAAACAGCTACTGAATGGTTTTGTTTCTTCTGACTTAAGGGTACTAGTTATGTGTGCAATTGCAAGGAGTAGGATTGATGTGGTGACACATGCCAAAACATGCCATGTTGCAACTTGCCACATTAAAATTTATTAAAACAGTTGTATGTTAGAAGCAAAGGTGAGTTTGACAACAATGGACATGCTCTTGACAATAAAGCTGCCACCCTGACAACCACAATGGTTTATTGTTGCTTTGGTGTTGCTCCCTGCTCTCATTAACAGATGCTGCCAGTTGTACCCTGATGTGGGACATGGGAGGCAGGACCAAGGTTAGGTATGTTTGTTTCTTTTGAAAATTTGATCATTCTTCTGTTGACTCATTTGCCTTTACTTACCTATTCTGCTCATGCCCCATCAACCTACAGATGGCTCACGTGACTTGCCTGCCATGGTAACAGCACCGAATAGTTGATCAAAGTGGTGGCACGTCTTTGAGTCTGTTGTGCTCCACCATGATAAGATTTGCCATCATAAAATGCAGTAGGAAGTCAAAAGAGGTTGGAAGCAATAGTGAGTGTGCACTGACAAGGGAGGTGGGAACGGGTCCTTTTTTCAGTTGAGTCTTGATTTTTCTTGTGTTTTTTTTGGATGAGTGATCACAACCATTCTAACAACTTGTTGTTCATTGTGTCTGTGTTGTCTTTAGCATTCAGGCAAAGTTGGCGGTGGGGTGGTAAGTTGAATGGGCTTCAAAATTTTGTAATTGATGGATTCATCATGGATGCAAGGAATGCCACAAAAATGCTTTGCCCCATTTTCAAAGGAAAAAATAGTTCTCATCAACAATGTCATGTTATTTTGGTAAAGGGAATCTGTTCTCCATGTCCATGAACACTGTAACAAGTTCTCAGCTGTCTTTCAATGGGGGGGATATTTTGCCCAAGGTAAGTTGTTGTTATTTTGTTCAAACCTGATTCCAACGGTTTCAAAACAATATTTTTATTACTAATGCATGTAGTGCTGGTGGAATCATTTGGTCTACTGTAATATTTAACACCCCTTGTCTGTTTGGGTGTATGACATGAATTTGAGGTTTATATTTTGTCTAAAAGTAAAGAGAGGACATATTCAAATTTTGTCAACACTCAGAATCCAAAACTAAAAGTAATTGGAAAAAACCTTAAAAGAACCTAATAGACCATAATATCATGACATTAATGTGACTGTTTTACTTATTAAAAATGATTTGCTTTGAAAATAATGTGTATGTTTTGTTTGATCAAATTTTCTATATCATTCTTATACCGCAACATTGATGGACATGAAGCAAAATCATCTGAAAATGACTTGAAAAAGACACAAGAGCCAGTTACTATTATTGCATAATATTATCTAGCTGTTTAATGATTCCTATTGATTTGTATAAATGAAAAATTGATCACTTCTAGCCGTGTTGGGTGATAATATATATTGAGACCAATACCATTTGTACTGGCATTCATAATTTTGGTACCATACTACAGAGGCTATTCACATTACACTTTGTATTTATTTCAAAATGACCCTCAAAATGACTCAGAAAATGGCCAAGAATATTAATCAACTCACTGTAGAAATAAATACAAAGTTTGTTTATTTTGGTGCATGGTAATTTGCTGCAGTAAAAGCTCATGTACATATGCTGGTACTCTCTGAACCTGATGTTGTATGGGGCAATTCCATAATAATGATAGGTCATAGCTCCTTTGAATGACCTGGAAATGACCTTAAAATGACCATGTTCAATAATGAAATTTACAAGGGATAACTCAACTATTATCAAAACATTTTGTGCGATTTTTTTGGCTCAGATGCATTGCTTCCAACAGCTATAAGCCTGCACTTAAACCTTATTTTGCTAGTGTTTTGCCCTAGTAGTTATTTTTGTTACTACTTTTTACTAGTAAATTGAGTCCCACAAAGCCAAAAAATCAACACCTCATATCTCAGCACTGGGTTGGAATCTTTCAAAAAAAATCAGGATCTAATATTGCCCAATTGATGAGCAGTTTTTCATGCTCAGGTATGGAATATGACCACTTTGAAATTTTACCAAATTATTCCAGCCACACCCTAATGACAGGCATTCATTGATGCCCATACAGATGCAGATGTTAGGAACAATGTTCTTCCATGCCTCCTCTGTCATGTTCAGGAAAATGGTGCTGGTTCAACAAGCAAACCTGATGGAGCTTCAAAGTTTTTGCAGATTTTTTAGGTCAAATGCTTGTCTAAAGACTTTGCAGGTGCAAGGAAGATGAGCAACCCTTCACCCTTCACTCCCAGCAGAATTCCCTGTTTGAGTCACTGTTATGCTTTTGAATTTATTGGACATCACCTCTTGTTAGGAGCTCATGGCTTTGAATTGTTCAAGATGCATTTGTAAGGGATCAGAGAATTACTTTCTTCTAAATTCACTTTAGCACTGCCCAAAGATGAAATAAGAGTGGTTGATTCTAAGTCAATTATTTGTGTATTGGTTCCTAATTAAGCACAATGAACATATGATATGATAGACTTGAGAAGTTCTAAACATGAACAAGAATGATTCTCTTTTCTTTCAATACATATTTAAATTTAAGGTAGTGTTCACTATCATGGCTAGCTAAAAAATTGTATGCAACACAATTCAAACAAAGCATTAATAGTTTACAAGGTGAATCTCCTTAAGAATAGTCTTTGACTTTGATGTCTGAAGTCTTTGACTTTGAAGCCTTAAATGCATCTTTCTATTTTACTCCAGTGTTAATGAAATTTTGTTCTTTATTTTCAGTGGCTGTGTCATCAACTTGGAATATTCTTATCAATAATTGATCCTAATGTATAATTACAAAATGAGCATTTAGAACTACATTTATTCATCTAACAATGGTTCTTGATTGTCATGTTAATAGAAATTATATGAAATGATTCTCATTGCCCAAAGCATCATTTTTGAAAAAATCTTGTTTTACATTTAGGTTGCTTTTCTTCTGTAATCTTTTATACAAAAATTTATTTTGTGAGAGACCATTACACTTTTTGAATGCCTACACAAAAATTACAACATGTTGTATTGAATTTGTACTTTTTATTAATTTTTAGCAGAAAAATTATCTTTGACATAAATATTTGATTCTTGTTGGATCATTGGATCATTGAGTGGTATCAAACTTCTCAAAAACAGCACTTGCATGCATCTATCACAATATCCTAAAAGTCAAGTTCATCTGTACCAAACAACAGATTAATTCATGTAAGAACTTGTAAAATAATATCATTTTGGAAAAGTCACACTTTAGATTTTGGTTTATGATGTTTTGATTCTATAAATAAATTGTGTTTGTTTTGTGCTTTTGATTTTAGTAGAATTGAGCCTGGTTGACTATTTCTCTGTGTAATATCTGTGTGGTGAAATATTTGATGGAATAATATAGCCTGAATATACTATCATTTTGACAATAAAAGAGAACAACATGCCAAAAATCTTTTTTGTGCCAATATTGATTTTTGAAAGTTATCAATAATGACACACCATTATTGATGATGGCAGTCTGATGAGCCGCTATAGACAATGGAACATGATTATACCATTGTTGATAATGGTATGCCACTATCTACATTGGCCATAAAATTAGATGTCAGTATTGATAATCACATAATGCCTTTATCAGTGTTGGTATATTTGCATGTAAACCAAATTGAAAATTTACCAACATCAATGACAATATGCCATTATCAATATCAACACACCAATATTGTTAAAAGAGACATAATTTCACATTTTTGAGTAGTCAAGTAATGCCCAAAAAAGCAACTAAAATTTATTTTTCAATATTGTGTACAGTAGACAAGCCATATTACTGTATTAATTATATGCTCCTTTTAATGGTAGTCTCAAAGTAGTTCTAAATCATTTTTCACTTAGATTTGCTAGGATAGTATGTGAAAGCAGCTGATATTTCAAAAATAGTTTCCACAATTTATTTATGATCCTGTACTTGACTTTGCATGCACATGCATGGAATTTACATTTGCATGTGCCTATTTTGATTATTTTTCATTCATCGTCAAATACTTTGTTAGTTTTTAAAAGTCAGGAACAAACATATAACATCCATGAAGATGAAATGATACTGTACATTTAACTTCAAAAACAAAAAAGCAGTAGATGGGGGGGCTTGACTCTGAAGATCAAGGGGTGTTTTGGGGTCAAACTCATTGCCTTCACTAGCAATTGATTCCATTTGGTTTTGGTGAATGCAAAAAGAATGGTGTTGAGTGGACAATTGGTTGCTTTGTATTAAGGCCCCCCATTAATGAACTCATGATTTTGTTTCAATTTTGACAATGTTGGAACTTAGATGTGGAGTGTGGAGTATTTGATAGTACTGTTTCAAATTGAAATTTGAAAATCATAAGTAAATTTTTGTCTTCAATTCTATAGATTAATCATCAAGATTTGATATTTGCACTCATCATTGAGTTGAAAGTGATCTTAAACATCCTTGACCTTAAAAAGTTGCTTTGAGACTGCTTTGAGTGCTTTTTCAGTGAACCCAATGACCAATGAGCTGGATGTTGGCTGGCCTCAATTGTTCTGATGATGGTGTATCAAGATTATTTCATTTTTTCTGATATTGTTTATTCTTTTCTCCTTATCTTGATCAAGAGGTTTGTTGTAGCCTATTTTAGCCACCTGTCATAGGGCCAAAACCAATGCCAGCTTGTATCTTTGATTTGACCCATGATAAGTAGCTTAATTAGACTCTACATATATTTTATGGCTTTCTACTATTGTTATATCTAGGTAGTTAGTCCATCTCAATGATTAAATTACTATTCATCCATTAGTTTAGCTAAAAATAATTAATAATTAGGGGCAAGACCCCAACAGATGACAGCAATGATGGCAATGCCAAACATATTTGTCACCATCTTCATTGTCATCATTATTATGCCTTACATCTCTCAATTGAGGTGAAGATGTGGAGGAGGAAAAGGAATAGTAACAACGATTTGGAAAATACCCAAAGATCCCGTGAATTTTGCCATCCATGAAATTGAAGCCAATAGTTTTGAGCATCAGCTCATGTCACTTGCAGAACTTTGCCAGGAATCCCGTTGTGTGTTCGTGTTCACAAAAAACTGGACTTGGATTGCATGTGAAACTGCATGTACTGCAAGAATGAATGACGTACTCTTCGTGAATGATTGAGTGATGATGGTCATTATTTTGAATTGAAATTGTACTGATTTGCATGAGTCTTTACTTACGCTAGTTTTTTAATACATTTTGATACATCCTGAATCAACTTAATATACTGAGGCCTCCCCAAATTTTAAAACTGTCATTTTGCTTT
>JALLOT010002197.1:0-13204 GCA_036939595.1 Thalassiosira livingstoniorum | reverse complement strand
CTCATTCCATGTTATTTTTTAGGGTCAGAAATGTACACATGATTCAAAAAACTATTTGTCACATGTGGATCTCTATTTTCCTGCTTATGGAATTGCCTTCCACAACAGGTCCTTTGAGTATCAAGTTGAAACATAGCTTTTCAACAACACGTGTATCTAATGGTGTAAGCATTGCTCCCTACTGCTATCCTCATCTATGGTCGGTTATCGTTATCAGGCAGATGCCGCGTACCAATCACTTTCTACCCGCAGTATTATACTAGTACTTAGTAGGTACCAAACACACCTGATCGGGCGCAAAAAACGAGGGTTCTTACTAACTAAAACGGTTACACATAGAAAAATGCTAAAACAGGCCCTTATTTTCTTAACGACTGAAAAAATGCTAAAACAGCCATTCTTTTATTTTCACCCATATTATCCTTTTTCAGAAAATGTAAATAAATGCAAATAAAATATTATTTTAAGAATCAATGACACCCACTGCTACCTCTATGTATGTAGGAATGCTTACATGTACAATACCTATCAACCTTTCCCAGTTGTACCACATTGTACCATAATTGTTAGAAAAATGTTCATATTATTATTTTTAACTAGTACAAGCATTATGATCCAAAAAAAAAAATGACGGCCTGGAGGCATAAGGGTGAGTGCTGAAGATTATTGTTGGAGGCAGATGGAACCTTTGTAGGGGTCAACAAGGACTTCAGCTTTTGTGTGGTGTTATGGGTATTGTGGGGGGGCTGGGGTTGCAGGTACTGTGGAGGTGGGTTGATTGCAGCAGCTGTGGAGGGTGGGACAATTGCAGCTATCAGTCAGGGACAATGGTGTCCATTCTCCAGGGATCACTGCTGCATTTGTTGCTTGCAGCATTCATTGCCACACTCCACGTTTGCAGATCAAAGGTGACAATTACTTTTGCAAAAGGTGAAAACCCTTTGTTCACCTTTGTGGGCAACATGTGGTAAGGGCAAATGCAACAATCAGACAATGATTGGGCAGGAATTATTGTGGCAGATCTGTGGCCTTTTTGGGGATTTCTTACCATCCACCCCCATAAGTTTCAAGAATGTTATCTTTGGTACAAGATAAGAATTATTTTGGGTCATTAACTGTAACTGACGTAACTGCCTTATAACTGCCATTTAACATAGAAATGAGTACTAGAGCCCTTAGAAGCTTGGAAAGCTGACGTTTCTCTCTACAATTTATATGTGGAAAGCAGAAGGTGTTTATGTAGAGAACTCAAAAATACAACACCCCTTTATAACGGGTCTAACGTCTCTTAAGTACTCATAATGGTTACAAGTAGATCTTGGTATGTTTCTCTACGCAAGTCAAAATGTAACTGGGCCTAATCATCACAAATCAAAAATATACGTACTTGAGGGTATTTACCAATTTTTGACTCTGGACAGGAACCAGATTTCTCAAATTGGCGCCAAAAACTGAAGATCCAGAATATTTTCGATCTTTGGAAATGATTTCAAAATAAATGGGGGAAGCATCAGAATTCTCGAAAATTACATATCAATAAAAGGCCTGTAATACTGATTCCTTCATGTTAAACACCCCTAAAATAAACAATGACAATAAGAATATCTTTTGAATTACCTCAAAAGCTGAAAAGTTCTTGAATTCATGACGAATGTGGATAGATGATGTGCGCATGAGCGTGCATTATGCACACAAAACTGAAATTCCAATATTAAAGGTACTACCTGGGAAATTTCGTTCAATCTTGTAATTTCTACCTTTAATATTTTGTAATGAGGGCCACAAGCTACCTAATTTTGTGTATTGTATGATATTATGTACCACACCTACACCTTTCATTTTTACTTATTTTCAAATTTATGATGCATTCTATGTACAATAAACGAAACAAATTCGAAGAATAAAATATTTGTTTAAGTTTTAGAATGGTAGCTCTACTACTGAACATTTAAAATGCAGTGAAAAATACCTTTAACTCTGAAAAATTAGAAAAAAGAGACGATTTTGAACAACAAAATCAAACTCCAAACCTCATCACTTTTCAGGCCACAACAAAGCTCATAAAATATGACAGGCGAAGCCATGCCACAACCCCACCATCCAACCCCAACCATGGCTTCGCCGCCCCTCTGCCGCCGCTCTCGCGGAAACCTACGCCTCCGATGTAGGTCTTCCGTCGACCTCTTCGACAGCGGCACCTTCCCCCGCCGCAGGCAGAGGCAACATTAGCAGTGCATCGATGGCCTCTGCCTGCGAGGCGTTGACGCCACCGTCGACGCCATCATCGATGGTGGCGTCGAAGCCATCTCCATCCGCCTCATCATCGATGGCAGCACTTTTCTCCTCGTCGCTGCTTGCGTCCTCCGGTTCAGGGGGTTCGGGGCGGCCCCTCCACTCAAGACACTTCTGTTTCTTTTCGAGCGGTGTCTTTGGCATCCCGGGGTCTCCCTTTTGTTTCTTCCATTGGAGGTAATTGATGGCTTCACTCGGGGTAAGTGCTGTGAAGTCATGGTCATAATCGGGCCCATACTTTGCCCGAATTGCCGCAATGGCGGCATATCGTTTCTGGTATGCATCAAACTTTCTTTTTTTCATTTCTCTCGCTTTTTTCTTATCATTGTCTTGTTTTGCCTGCACTGCTTTCAGGAGTTCGGGGTTGTCAAGGCTCACAATTCCACTCTTGATGAGGACTCCTGAAGTGAGCTTCCTTGCGGAAGCAATATTCTTCAGGATGTCCTTCCCTTCTAGAATCCTTGCTTCCCTAGCCCTCTTTGCACCCTCATCGCGCTGCCACTGATCGACGATCCTGTCGATGACCGCCCCAGCTGATTTGTTTCGCAAGTTGAGCGCATCAAGGGTGTCTTGGCTCAACTCAAGAGGTTGCTCCCCAACTAGTGTCTTCTTGAGTGTTGGGTCCTCAAGAATCATTCGGTTTGGGGGGAACCACCCCCTCTTGGAAATTGCCCTCTTGTTTGTGTCGACCTGACCATAGGCTTTGCCGAAAAAGATGCTGATCAGTGGAATGATATCAAGTGGGCTCATATTTGGAGGTAAGGCTCGCCCCAATTTCCAGTACAAAAGAGTTTTTTTCTCGCGATACCACTCAATCTTGGCTTTACCGTTGTTTTCTGCTGCATCGCCGACCTGCCACAGGTGCGTAGAATATGGCAGGCCCAAGCATACCTTCCATCGATGGCCTTTGTCATTGATATACTTCAAGAATTTAGGGTCAAGTCTCGACTGGTGCCCGTCCACGAGGAGGCATGGAATTGGCCCTCCCTCAGTCCGGGGAAAGAGGTCCAACGCATCGAAGGTCGATAGGATCTTAACAAGAATTTCAGCAGTGATTCCCCCACTCGGGGAACAGTATGTCAAACAGGGCACATCCTTGTTGTTGAACCTGCATGTCGGACCACCAGGGAAGTATTTTCCTGGCCCCATGTTGAGTTCCATGCTTGGGACACCATCTTTATCAAGGATGGGATCGACTCTAACATCAACCCCCAGTGCCCACTCCAGTGGAGGAGTTTCTTCGAGGCTCTGGAAGATTACAATACAGCACACTGCCTCTCCATTGGCGCAGGTGACGGGGAGCAGCGTGAAGCGATGATCGCCCCCAGAAGCGATCTGTTGTGGAACAGTTCCTCTTGCCACAACAACCTTCTCTCCACCAACCTGGCCATCGCTTTTCATGTTGGTGTTGAAGCCAGTTTCATCAGCAAATAGAAGGTATGTTTTTTCAGTAATTTCTATATCTTGCAAAAATCCAAATTTGTTCGTCTCCTCAACAATGTTTCCCTCCATGTTCGTATACACAGGAGTTTGTCTGGGGATTGCAATTCCAGCGTCAACAAACTCATCGTAGATGAGGTCGTACATTTGAGCAAGATTTTCGTACCGAGTCCAGTCAGCCCTACTGCAGGCAAACTTTCTGCCCCGTGCTGTTTGAAGATCTTGCTCGTATCGACCGAGGAACCCCTTCCACCAACCTTTCGAGACAGTGCCAAGGGTTGTAAACTCATTTCCAAGTTTGCAAGACTTTTGGAACTCAATGAGTTGTCTTTGGTAACTTGTGTTGTCAATCATATCATTCATTAACTTGATTCCCTCGCTGCAACTCAACGGTTGTTTGATTCTCCCCATCTGCAGGAAAATTGCGAAGAGAAGCTTCTCTGGCTCAGCCAATGGGGGCTTTGGTCCTCTCTTCCCCGCTTCAAGGGTTCCCCTTGCCTCTCTATTCCTAATAGTTCTTTCGGGAATGTGGAGTTTGACTTTGTATTTGGCTCTCTTCTGCTCAATGACATTCTGGAGGTGGTTTTTAGGGAGCCGCTTGTTGTTGGCTTTCGCCTTATTAAACTCCTCAGACCACTCGTTTGTTATGGCATTCACGCACTTTTGATAGTTGTCATTTTCGAGAAGTATTGCTTCAGTGGTTGTCCCAGCCTTACGGCCTGCCTTAGGTGACTCATCCTCCAAGATTGATGCATGATCTTCTTTAAGTGGTGGAGAAGACGGCGCTTCATCCTCATGATTGGTCTCGGTGTTATTGTTATATTTGCGCGCGACCCTTGTTTTAAGAGCATTATAGTTAACAATAACGCCATGCACTAGCAACGAATCCAGAGCAGTTTTATAGACTTGACCATCTAGTTTGCCTTTCTTCTTGCGCTTTAAATCCACTAAGTGATCTGTTACTGCATCAAGGGCACTAGCTTTTATCTTTTTGGCTAAGTCGTCTTCCAATCCCATGGTTAATGTTTTATGTTTGCTTTCTATACGAGATAGAATAATATTTAATTTGGATGGTGGGGAGGGCATCAAAATGTGGCACAAAAATTGCAAGAGATAGGTTACTGAGTCCCAAGTATAAATGTGTATGTAGAATACCTTGAAATATAGTATGTGTACAATAACTACTTTTACAGGTACTTGTATGCAATATTTACACAGTATGTAATAATATTTTTTTTTGGCCCTATTTCTAGTTACATCGCCCAACCTGTGATGTTTTAGACCCTTCATTTAGTTTGAAGGAATTTACAGTACATTTAGTCATTATTGCCTCCTGAACTAAATCCTAATCTATAATGACTCAATTCTAGCGATAATTACTCTAACTAATTCTTATCTTGTATTGCTGCTGCCTCCACACTGCTTCAATCTAACTTGAAAGCTCTTCAGCTTGTGATCAATCATCCAACCTCCACCTCCACTACATATATCATTCTGATAGTAATGAGTTACATGTTCATTTTGTATAATATTGATGTGTGTCATTGAGTCTCATTCAAATTAGTTAGCATATTAACAAGAAAATTTGTGATCAGTGTAAGAGATGTTAGTTTAGCTGTTTGGTTTCTGCTTGCACACCTGCATGCTTACTTGTATCATTTCATGCATGTATGCTACTCTCCTATATTTTTTTGCTTCCATAATACTCAGAGTTCTTTTTCTTGCTTACTTAGTAGTGGTAGCATTCTGTTTTTTGTTCTATTTATGTAAGTCCACTGTTTTTTTTAGAATTAGTTAACATGTTGACAAACAAAATTTGTGATTGGCATTATCTTGTGTTTCTAATATAATCATAGCAATTACACCATTCATTATGTGTCAACTTGCATTTGATGTACTTGGCATCAGCTTTGAGTTATACCTTCATCTATAGTCACAGCAAGCCTTAACACTACTTCATTTATCATTGTGATTTGTATGTGGCAACAGTTGCAGTACAGAATACTAAAAAAATTACAGTAAGCTACTATCAATATCCTACAATAACCATGAGATCAGATAGTTGTAGAGAAGTGAAGGAGGAGTGAAGCAGAGGGCAGCAGCCAACCAGACACAAGTTAGAAGCAGCATGAAGTAGTAGTAAGTACTTACCATGCACTTTGTAATACAATAATACTCACTATATTATTATTTAAAAATTACAAGACATTTATTGATTGCTAATTAAACAATGAAAACATAACTCATGATTATAATAAGCAAATAAGGTCTGAAAATTTTAGGGTGAGAAATGAGAAATATGTATATAAAAATATGAAAAAATGATCTGAATTGTGAAGCAAGTGAAAATATACTTTGTTCATATTGGCCAATCAGTTTATTTGATCTTTTATATAGTTTATTTGGGTAACGCCAGTTGTTTCGTGTCATTGTGAATAGTACAATAGTAAGTAGGGATATTGTAGCAGGTGGTTTGTAAGTTAGGAGTATGTAGGTTAGTTAGGATTGTCATTGGCCGCATCATGCACATAAAACATACACCATGCAATACACCTATGTAGTAGTATTATTTACATTGATTATTTGTATGTTTGATTTGAGTTTGTCATTGGTTGCTGGATAAAAAAATCAAAAATATAAGTATATATGGTACTGTTTTGGAATATTTATCAATTTTGGATAATGACTGTTTTAGCATCTTTTTAGTTGTTAATAAAATAAGGGCCTGTTTCATCATTTTTTAGCTGTTGAAAGTTTTAGTTAATAAGAACCCTGCAGAAACTTGAAAGCAATCAATAATAAATAATATAATAGTAGCACCAGGTAATACTCTAAAACTGTGTGAAGTAGTCAGTACTACCTAATATGATAAGTACCATAGTAAGATAGTAAAAAATATGAGTATTATCTAGTGAAAAATGCCTAAGTGTATCTTTTTGTTAGAAGAACCTAGAGAAAAGAGGAAAAATTTTGAAGATCATCTACCAAATCAAAAAAATCTTAGCTTCTTGGCAAAGAAAAACTATGCCGAATCAAAAATAATTGAAGAAAGTATTTGATGTTTGAGCTAAAAGAGGCTGTGAGCTTTTTCCCTTTCTGTTTGTATTTTTTACCTAAAAATTAAAAAATCTTCAATTTAGTTTTCAACCAAATGAAATAATGTACCTACAATAGTACTAAGTAATTACACATTCCACACTTGAAGTAAAAGTGAATGTGGGATTGTTGCTAATGCTAAAAATTGATATATGGTGTAGCAACAATCAGAACATCAGAAATATTTCACAAATGATGTCAACAAAATTCAATAGCACAAACTACTCTTTTCATATTTATGCTTGAAAGGGTCGTCTCTCCATTTCAAGAGAGCTAATTGAGTAATATCCTATATTTTGTTTATAGAAGGTAGCTCAATGTTTACAAATTGGTTAATGAATTTATTCCCAAATGCATGTCAAAACATACAACAAGTGCAAAAGAGATTATATTTAAGAAAAACTTGGTACAAATCAAAAAGAAAGAACAAAAATCAATACTAGATTAATGGTTCTGTACTTCTGTTTTGCAAGTACTCATAAATTTCAGTTTAGAGTTCAGAATATTTGCCAAGAATTTTTCAGCAAAAAATACTTGATATGAGTTAATCATTGTAATTATCCATATAGATTTTCTTGAATTGCTAAGACTTTAATATTTCATCATCATCATCAAAATTGTAGAAGTCCATTTTTTTGTACAATGAAAGTTACTGAAATTGGTATTATAATGATAGTTCTTATTGCTATTTTTTATTTTTTTGTTATGTTTATTGACATTTTTACTTTTAAGTTTACATAAATTATGTTCTAATTCCTAATGTCTTTTTTAACTTCATTGCTATTTTTTGCAATTTTCATTACTTTTCAATTATAAATTTATTGATGTTTTAATTTTCCTTTTAATTGCTATTTTAGCTTGCTTTTACAGATATTATAGTTGTTGTTAATATTACTGCTTCCTATCCTTTTCTTTTGATATTGATATTAATGATATTAAGATTATACTTGGTAGCACTTGGTTTTTATATTATATTTGATATCATAGCTGCAGCAAAGAAGGGGGGAATTCAGTTTTAAAAGTTTTGAATAGAAAAAAACCTACTGCTCTCTTTTTCCTTTCTTGTAAGAAAGTTTTACAGTAGTAATTTCTTACCTTCTGGACAAAACTTTACAATGCAAAAAAGGACACCATAGAATTTTTGATGGAAATTCTCATTTAGCCAAAATTTTTAAAAATCAATTTTTAATTTAGTTTTGAAGATAACCCTTGGTTGAAAGAACACACATATTTTGATCATGTTACAACATGAACAAAAAAGCAAGCTTCAAAATAACAGATGAATTCTGCAGCTCATCTAAAAAACAACCTGATGCCAGATAAATCATTCAACAGGTTAACAAGAAAAAGTTCATCAGTACAATTGGACAAGTTTCCAATAGATACTTCTACTTACTAGTCAATTTTGATATTTTTTAGATTTTTTGTGTCCTTTTGAAAAAATGGAACGGTACAAAGCTGTCATACTTTTTTGGTCATTGAGTTTTGTATGCACATAAAGGTAGCAAATCTACTTAGTATAACTTGTAATATAAAAATAAGTACTTTTCAAAGACAGTTGTGATGGAAGGAAGTGCAAGAGTTTGTATTTTCACCCTAATACTTTTTTCGTGACTCATAATGGGAGTGCTTATTTTGTAATGGTAATTGTTAGATGCATGATGGTGGCAATATCCACTCAAATTCATTTTTTGAGATATTTTGTTATAATAATTCCATACTTAAAAAATGAAATTTTGAGAAAAAATAATGGTGTCTCTAGAAATATCTACTTTGGAGAATATTTCAAAATAATGCTTTTCTATGGCAGAAGACAGCCACATTTTTTTCTGTTATCCCAGAGTGGAAGGACCTGGAAATGTTTACCCTAATTTGCAGAAATTAAGATGCGCAAATCTTCTGTCATTGTTTACCAAATAATTTAATGTCTTACTCACCATGCAAGGACAGCCAAAAATGAGTGTGAAAATGGTGAGCAATTTTTTGTCAATGGAAAAATATTAAAGTGTATTAATCAAGATGGAAGCTCATCTACTCTTGATTACAGTAAAAAGGTCTAGTAGGATATGGTACTGCTAAATTCTGAATAATGCTTTCTGTACCTCTACTTAGAGCTCTGTGTACTTCATTTTGACCTTACCTTTTATTAAGTAAGCACTTGTCAGGTACAACTTGTCTCATTTTGACAAGTGCATAATAAATCATATTCAGAAACAATGGACAGAATATGCCCCATCTAAACTCTAATGTTCCAATATCTTTCGACAATGAATCTTTGTTGAGTATCACTAGGAATACTTTGGTAGAAAATCATTATTGATACATTCATGTACATACAAATTTTCACATAAGAATGCTACAACAGGTAGGATTTTGTCTTCCCAGAAAACCCATTTTCTCTCTATGTAATTTGCTTTCTTTTTGAAAGGTATTCTCTCATTCACTCTTTTGTTTCTCATAATAGGTAGTAGTATCTAGTTTCTCTTACCTCTCATCTCCAATGCATACTAGAATACCTAAAAGACTATTCTTTTTTTTTGAAGTTATTTAATTTATTTCAAAATAAACTATAATATTCATTGTGATTTAAAAAATCTTATAGTGAGTTCTGCTAAGTAAATCCAATAAAGTTGTAGGAATTCATATTTATTGTTACATAAGCAATGTTCAAACAGAAGCCATCAGAGCTAGAGCTCATAACAAAATATTTGTTCAAAAAATTAATCAAGATATTGACATAAGAAGTTTTGTGGCAACTATTATTTTAGACTCCCACTAACATTGTGTCTTGTGATGCAATTAAGAAAAATTGTGTCTTACCATATAAGTGTGCACAAATGAAAATGATGCATACCTCATGGGAAAAATCATACTTATTCCTGTGTTAAAAGAGTAATTTAACAATTGTTCAGGATCCAATTTTTTGCTGTGCTGGTTATGAAACCAGCAACTTATAAGCTAAGAGCATTTCAAGATGCCAATTGTATTATTCTATTTCTGCTATCAAGTGGTTGATGCCTAAAAACTGCCACATAACATTGGCTGCAATTGATGTCAGGTCTTCTCCAAACTGAGTTCGAAAGTGACTTTGTTATATTTTTCATGAGCAACACCTGATCCATTACCTTCTCTTTTAGTGCCATTTGAAAGAGCAAAAATAGATTTTTTAGGTTTGATTTGCTAAATTTGGTTGTTTGGGTAGAAGGAGATGCATCTGGTGGGGTCTGTTTGAAATTGGCTTACAGGTCTTCTGAATAAATTCATTAACTTTTAAATCAACTATTCAACTTCATTTCATTATATACAATATACCTCATCAAAAAAATTGGAATGATGTATTTTGTGTGCAAGAATTTGTATTAGTGTATGGGATTAGGACTGGGATTTGCTAGTAAGAAAGAACAAAATCAGGTAGAAAATGACAGTTTAAGTTCTTAATATCATCCATACCCTATTTAAATATTTTTTGCTGTAGGCAAGGTTATCAAAGGGTACCATAAAATATCAATGTAGTTCTCATTAAAATATATAAGCAATCATTGTGCTATAATATTGGCACAGTGAATGCATCAAAAAATTGAAAACATATTTAATGAGAGATTGTTTGTAAAACATGTAAATTTTTATAAACTTCAACACTTACTGACAATAGTGGGAAATCATTTGAGAACATTTCTAGACATACTGTCATATGGTATATTCAATCTGTGATCAAATATTTTCCCATAGTCATAGTTCAAAATTTTAATTCTTGGTTCATGAGAAGGAATTTTTAGAATCATAAATATTGCTCTTTTAATATATAATAGAGTTTCAAGAAATAAAACTAATAATAATCTAAAACAAAGATCAAATTTGCAATAATTCAGCCATATGATTTGTTCAATCACCTCATTTGCATACATTTTCTAGCTCTTTACCAAAATGTTTGTTTTGCTTAGTGCCAGCATTGTACCTGCATATGTACATATGCATACTTTTAAAATTATGAATTTGATTACAATAATCAATTTCTTCAGTTGATACCAAGGCTTTCACTTGATTAGTTATCTTGGTGATTAGGAATGAAAATATGTGGAAGTTGGGTGAAAAGAGTTCAGTAATGAGTAAGGCTTATCCTTATCATGTTTCTTAGTGAATTTCTGGACTTCAAAATAATAGTTTTACAAGGAAGTAAATATAGAAGAAATTTTGAGTATCTACTGGTATATGTGAAATTAACATTGATAATCTTAAGCAAAAAAATCAAAAATACGTTAAAAAATGCTTGAAACCTTAACTTTATTATATTTTCCCAACAAAAATATATTTTTTAAGCAATGTTAATGAAAAATCAATTCAGATGCTCATATTCAAATCACTTTCAAGGTGACAAAAAGATAATGAATCTATCAACATAATTGAATGTAAGTATCTTAGGAAACTAAAAGTGCAAACAGCAAATTCCTAAACTTTTAAAAATAATTACTTTCAGGGTAGTGCACAAAAGAAGTATTAGAAAGATCAAAAATTGCTAACTATATTCTGTTGTAGGAATAATGTGCAAAACAATCTTGTGGTCTCACAATGTTTTGACTTTATACAAAAAAATTTGGAGATAAAAATGAGTTTTAAATTCAAAAACCTGTTTCACAAAAATTTCTATTGTCTTGTCTTAGTGGATGAAACCTTAAGGATGCGTAAAGTAATTTCAGTGTAAACCATGTCATTTTGAGGTATTTTTCTTATTTTCATCCATAGAGAGGCACACAAATTGAAAACCAAACCCAAAATGCATCTTGTAACAAAGAGCTCAAGAAGGTTTCCTTATTTCTTCAGTGGTTGCTCTCAATTGGGGAAAATCTTATAGTTATGAAGTTGTGAAGCTTAAATTTTCAATTCCAAGGGGCTAATATGCTCTGTGTTATGTTGTATTACTGTGTTTTTCAATTTTAGTGTGGTATTTTGGTGAAATTGACCCTCTTTTAAATTATCATTGTTAACAACTCATCTGAAACAAAATTACTCTAAAGTAAACATAAATGAAAAGATTTTTGTTCCAAATGTGATTGTACCAATTAAAGTATTATATCCAAGAGTAAGGATGTGTACCAACAATAAAGAAGTATTTAGAGTAATTATCATATCACTATGTCTGGATCATGATGAGATCAGACTTTACTCCAGGTGAATATCATAATGTAAAAACCCTATAAACTTAATAATCAGTCTCAAAGTACAAGGGACAGACCGTATCACAGCAAATAATTTGATGAGAAGTTTATTATTACATTTTTATGAGTACTGGGTACAAGTATTTTTTGAAATAATTTTGTACCCATATGGAATTTTTAGGTATAATACATCTTTATTATCCATCAGGGACTCATTGCCTTGCTTTTTGCAAATTTTTGTGTCAAATTGTGGATTGTCTTGGAGCCATGAGAATTATTAATCTTTGCTGTCAAGAGTGGAAAAAGGTAAATACCATCAAATACTACTTGTGATAATTTTGATTTGTGATGATACAAGGCCTGTGACAAATTGGCTTGCATAGACAATATGTTGATTTCTACTTTTCATTACATTGAATCATTAAGAGCTGTTTAGCCATTAGAGAAGGTTGTTGTATTTTGTCATTTTCTACATAAAAACTAAACTTATCTACATTTAGATCTCAAAAATAAGGGTATGGATTTATTGATTCCAGAAATAGAATTGTTAAATTTTTTGTTATGGAATGTGTAAAAAATTCAAAAGAATTGAAAAATAAGTTAGTTTCTTTTCCTTTGAACTTTTTATGGTTTTAGAAATTTGTAAATATTTTGAAAGAAAATAACAACTAAATTTTTTTAGCTTATTTTCAAAAAATTGAGCAGTGAGATTACTATGGCATAGTCATTTCAAAAAAGTCCACACTTTTTAGTGGTCACTGAAAGCAAAAGTTTCATAGAAAAGGAATATATACTTTTTTGTTGAAATCTTGAGTGTGTCTTTAATCCCAGACCCCAATCTGACCCCAACCAAGTGATTGCAAACAAACACTATCATAAAAACACTCACCACACTTTTTTTGTGAATCAACAGTGTCATATTGAATCCTGTTTCCTAACTTGTAGTGGCAGGGATTGGGACAATTTGATCTTATTGCCAACCTTATTTGCTTAAAAATATTAAGAGGTTTGAGAACTAAAAAGAAGCTACACAAATATGATACACATGTACACAAGGATATCACTCAAAAATTCTAAATTGACCAATAGTAAGTAAATAATTACAGATCAACAGAGTTATATATTTACCAATTGTACTGCTTCTCTAAACAACCAAGGTAGATAATTCAACATGAATACATTGATATAGTACAATATATACTAAATCTAATATTTGAAACACC
>JALLOT010002196.1:0-13204 GCA_036939595.1 Thalassiosira livingstoniorum | reverse complement strand
TTGTACCTACCTACATACATAGTAGGAGTACTCTCTATCTCTCAAGATTGTGATGGGCATGTCATGTGCAGGCAGGGCATGCACCATAAAAAATAAATGTGCATCTATCATGCGCAATGCGCTTCTTTTTAAAATGAAGGGGACTGCATATGGTTTGTCCTTGAACTGATGATTTAAAAATGATTAAATAAAAAATAGATGTGCAAAAATACTGATTGTGTCACATTGTCTTTAATAAAAATGAAAAAAAGTGGGCGATACTGGGCAATATAAAGAAGTACAACAAATTATGGTACCTACAATACCTAAATATCGTGTACACTTCTACAGAGAAATTTTCCACACTTGAGGGTTTTTCAGACTCAACCTTTTCTCACTTTTGGGGAAAAATTGATTTTTGTAGGGGCATGGCGCAAAATCAATTTTTGACATCATCCATTCCTACCTAGAGTGGTTGAAAAAAGTCCGTTTTGAAAAAAATTGGTTTTGAATTTTAATTAAGCATAATGACTATGGAGAAAAATTCAAAATGCTTCAAGAAAGCATTTGGAACTGACTCTCCTTTGGGGTAATTATTTTTCTTTCCTTTTTGGCATTCCATTCATTTCTACGTAAAGTCGTACCAGATTTTACAATCAATGGTTCCTAGCCCATCTGTTCCAATCAGTAGATTCAGTTGTCAGAGGTTTGGATCACTAAAAAAATTTCCAACTTGGTGTCTTTTGACAAATCAGTGGTATCAAATATCTAAAAAATTTTCAATTTTTGAAAGTTCAAGTTTATTTGTTATTGTGGAAGTGTTTTGTGAACTAAAATTCTTCCACATTATATTAGACATGTCATATTATTATGATATCATCAAAATGGTGCATTGTGGTCATTAGGTCAGAATTTTTTTTGTTTATGTGGTCTTAAACTGCATTAGCAAAATTAACCTGATTTTTTTCATATTTCAAGGTCAAGTTATACAATAAAATGTCTGTAAAAATTATCATGCAAAACTCACATATTACACTTTTCAACATCATTTTCCTTTTTGCATGACCTCATAGTACATTCAAGACAGAAAACCATCCAAAAAGGGGTGGTTATTTTTTTCTCCATCAAAACCATCTGCTTCCGTCCAGTTTTGTCCAACATAAACACCCAAAACAAACATTTTGTAGATAGTGTTGTGATACAAACTTACAAAGGAGTAAATTATGAAGAATAAGAATAAGGTAGCATTGTATAAGTAGAATCTGGTAAAAAGTATAAAAAAATTATAGGCAGAAATAGTAGAAATTTAAGCTTAATTTATTAAGTAGAAATGAGTTTATGTTTTATTTATTACTGTTGTAATTTTTTCATTATTGTTCCAGAGTTGAGAGTAAAAAAATCATGTGACAAATTATCTTTTTGGATTCTTCTATTTTTTAGAAATTGATAGAACTCATTTTGAACGGGGTGAATAACCCATCCATAATTGGATAGATTTTTGAATTTTGTCATTACCACACTAGCAATTAACAGCTTTTTGTCACACAGTGAAAAAGGTTATCAGTATGTACAACTGTTTTTGACAAGTATACAGCTTAAATTTTACAATGTAAATAAAAACATTAAAGCTGGGAGAATATTGATATCAGGGAATCTCAACCAATGTTTGATCCCATTTGGGCCTGTTTTAGTTCTTTTAAATTAAAAAAACTCTAAGGTCATTTCCTATTTAGTTTTGATTAAATAAAACTCATTAGTACCAACTTTAAGATCCATTCAAAGTTTATCTTCACTGACATATTGTGACTCATTTAAATTTGATGTTTTTGTTTTAATACCTGTTTGTCAATAAATTATCTCAATTCAATGTAAGTATTTGATTGTTGAAACTCTCACAATTGCTATTCACAAATGCAAGAATCCTGAATTTGTTACTGGAGAATTTCAAATGGAACAACATTTGATATGATATGTACCAAAATGGACCATAGCTTAACAATTTCCATCTAACAATGTTCTTGAAGGTTTTGAAAAAATGTGTTTAGGAGATAAGTAAAAAATGAATGACTATTTTCATTTTAAAAAATGTTTGTATAACTGGTGAGTTAACAATAGTGAATATCAGCAATAAAAAGTGAATTTATTTGAGTTTTGAATAGAGCTCAAAGAGAGCATTCAAATAAGTACCTACAATTATTTACCAGTTAATGGTAAGGATACCCCAACAGATAGCTCCTGAGCAAAACATTTTTGTACTGCATTTGAAGAACACAATCTTATTTTTGCTAGTTCTTGTCAAAATTTTCCATAGTAGAGCAACACACCATTCAAAAGCCAAAAACAAACTAGGTTTCAAGAGAAAGTTTCCTGGAAGGTTTTCTCAAATCTTGGTTCCTACTATCTCTTTTTTTAAATCCAAAAAAATGTTTGCTGTGTTTTTGCATTTGTTGTTAAGGACCATTATGCTCTGCATATTATTGTACTTTCATATTAAATTTTATCAAAGGATAAAACATTGACTTTACCCATTGTGAATTTATTCTCCAAAAATGACATGTGAGAAAAATAGGAGTAAAAAGGATGGATTTTGGGAAAAATGATTTTATTAACAATTCACACAGAAAAATACATGCTTGTGTACTTTCAACTTAAGGTCATGTGCTGTATGCCCTGGTGCCAAGGGTAAGACAATGTATAAAGTAAAATACAACTATTGAAAAATGTTGTTGCTGAAAAAATGATGGAATAATATTCTATTGAGAGAGTTGTAAGAAACTATTTCATAACTTGAGGAAGGAGTGCCTACCTAATGAATATTGAACACTGGCACAATATAGCTTATAGCAAGATTTTGTTAGTAGAAAATACTCTCAAAGATCAAACCTGCTCTCTTGGGCTGAAAACTTTAGTCTTCAGTTTTATGCAAAACCATTGACTCACATCATCACAAAAAATACTGCAAGAATAAACTGACAATATCAATATTTTAATACAATTAGGATTTCAGATAATATTTTGATCATTCCAGAAAATTATGCTCAATGTATTTAATTCTTTTCTTTTGAAGAAACCATGCGGTCAACTACTGAATTCAGTTTTGTTATGTACATAGAAAATTAAGCTACAGTGTCATGGGCTATCAAGAACTGAAGGTCACAAGTTCGAATTGGCACTTGATCTGTCTAAATGTACAAATTTTTGCATAGAGCATAACTTTTTGACTGGGAAGGAAATCATCTTTGGAGCTGTAACCAAAAACCTGATTTTGAATATCGGAATCTCATTCAATTTTCAACTGGAGCAAAACACAAATTTTGTACTCCCTTCAAAACAAAAAAATTTTATGTTTGAATATTTTATTTTGTATTCATCACATGAGAAGCTCCAGAACCACATAAAAAACTTGAAACAGATCATTTAACTTTTTTGAATGAGCACAGAATTTGTGATTTTCTCAAGCAAAACTTCTGTTATTATCAAGTTTTGTGAAATAAGAATATTTTTTTCTTCAATTATTCTATTTTTTTATATTAGGGATCAAATAGTTTACAGTAATTATTATTTATGAATGATCACTTCATGATTAATTTTTTTGAAGACTTTTCTATGTATTTTCTGTACCAATTTTCACTGAATTGCATCATGAATAGCTGACCATTAATGTTCAGTTGGATAAGGCAATACCACCTCCTTCAAAAAGGAATCAATACAAAAAAACGTATATGGAATATTATTGTTCAGACTTTTTTAAATATTGATACACATACAACCACACTGAATGGGATAGTTACATAGCTTGAGTACAAAAATGTGTACCCCACATTGACAGATCATCGATACTCTACAGGGTAAAAAATTTTTCCGTGTAACATTTCTAGGTAGGTAGGATTACCTCCCTAAGTACTTACCTATGTGCAAGTACTTTTCATATGAGGATGGTAAAAACCAAAGGACACCACTTTGATTTTTTTCTTTAAAAAATGTAACATATGGATTATTTGGTATCAAGAATTTTGTAATTTTCTGCTCTTTCCAATGATGCAATAAAATCTGGTGATTGATTAAATGGTGATATGGTAAAATTTCAAAAACTATTATCAATTAATAGAAGCTATGGCATTGGCATCATTGCAGAATTAGATCGATTCTAGAGAGGAATTGGTAATTATATCTTGACCAACCAGGTCTCTTGAATTCCTAATTCACGAGACCTTCTTGTTGGTCAAGCTATAATTACCAATTCTTTTCTAGAATCAATGATCTTGCCATAATCGACGATCTTCAACAATTTAAAATACAAGCCCAAACACTGCCCAAACATACAAAAAAATACAAATATCTTGGCTGATCTCGGTTTTACTTTTGGCTGGCTGAAATCAAAGGTGTGTCTTTTGGTCTTGACCGTAATCATAAGTATATTATATTATTACCAGATGGTAGATACCCTGAATTTGGTAGTTTCTAGGATATTTTTTTATTAGGATAAATGTACCTTTTTGCTTAAATTGGTTTAAGATTAGTTTAAGATCCAAATTATTTCAGAATCAATGTTTCTGATTTATCTACTAGAATTTTGGGAATTCAAAGCTATTAGTGTTATGACTCTTGATAATAATATCACCATAAAGAGAAGAGTGCTAGGTGTAGGGGGTGTGAACCAAGTATCTATTGTACACAGAGAGCACTGCAAAACACCACCTACATCTCTCAGGATGCAATAATTAAAAGAAAATTGACTTTGAAGTGATCAATTTTACCTATTGTATGATATTATTTTTATAATTAACAACATGGTCAAAAGCAGAAGTAGAAGGTACTTTTGAGTGTGAAATGTTTTTATAATATGGAGAGGTGCTAACTTGACCAGCTACTAAAAGGAAGATTGTTTGTGATAGATTACTAGTTTCTATGTAAAATATAGGGGACAAAAAGCAATAAAATGTCTTTTGATATGTAACCTCTACAAAAAAAACAGGATCAATAATAAACAACAAGAATAATAAATTTACTGGTCCCTCAAAGGCCTTATAAAATCTTTTACTTATTACCTTTTACTTTACTATTCATTCTGTGCTTTACTTCTTTTCTTTTTATTTTTATCTCTAGTATTCTAAAAATCATGGAAAGACACTGATACTCTAGATCTAATTACAACATGCAATGATGAAAAAAATGGATGAAGATACATCTGATTCTTCTTAAATTTGATTGCCCTGTTAAAAAATGAAGACAGATAAAATGCAAAATGTTAAAGTTTTTTTATTGCATCAAGCTACTCCCTGTGGGAACACAAAGGTCACACCAAATTTGTTGTGACATCTTGGTCATGGAAATTCCCATAATATCAAAAATTATTATAGAATTGGATATAAATTCCAAGATAAGTATAAGAGGTGGTGAAGAATATGACAAAGTGCTAGTACCATTCGGTATCTTTTAAAGAAATGTAAAAGTAAAAGGCTTAGATTTACTTCAAATGCTGATGTCAAATCAATTTAGAGTGGTTTCCATCACACTCTTCAAACACAGCAACAATACAACCTAAAACAATTAACAAATTGAACACTGAGAGCATACACAATGCATGTACCATATCTTACTCAGCATACAAACATTTATGAGGCAGCAGAGCAGCAAGAAATATGGGTCAACATCAAACACTCTGCAAAAATAATCAACATATCAATTTCTACTATTGAATTGAACAAAAAAATATCAAAAGGAGTTATAAATTGGAGGAGCAATCAATACAACAAGGAGTTGAATGAAGCATACAATGTGCAACTCTTAGTATACTATGTGACAAAGTGAAATAATATTCTGAACTCTGTGACAATGTCAACACTGCAGCTGATCAAACTTCAATGATGTCAAGAGAAAGAATAGTAGGATGATGGTTCAAATTTGTCCGTGACATTATCCCCTCTAATCAAAAGAAGGGACAAAAACCTACACAGTCTGAAATGGAAAAACATTTCTGCTCAACAGCAACAAGATATCCATCTCAAACTGAAATCAAAATCAATACAGAAATACATTGATGACATGGTAGCTCTTGCCAAGGAAAAATTGTATGCTTGAAACATCAACAGAACTGAGGCTATGAGTTTCAACTAGAAATTGACATGCAAATCAATCAAAGTTTTGATTAGCAACATGTCTTCAAATCACTCAGGCCTTAAGTAAATGGCAATGATATTCATTTTCTATAACAATCAAAGACAATATGAGCAGTTTTGCACCTCATTATGAGAAAATGCTTAACAATGGCCAGTTGACTATTTCTTACTTTAGATAATAAAACAAAGATATATTTCATAATTCATCAATTACTCAATTACTTAAAATTAAATCATAATTAATTCTTTGAAGTCCCAAAAAATGTCCAGACACCAGTCTTGACCAAATATCTTCCAAATGCTATCAAAGTGGATGATAAAGGTTTAAGCTATCTATTATAATAACTAGATTCCGAGACAGATCCATAGACATATGTAGAAGAATGGTAGAGTAACCAGTGAATAGCATTGCAAAAAAGGAGTTTTAAATAAATCAAACAGGTAGTGAAGTGTCTAATGGTTAAAATATCAAAGATTTCTTGATGTATAATGAACCAAAATTGACTCAAAACTCTAGAAGTGCATTGGACCAAGTAACAATATGGAAGAACAACCAATATTGGATGTATAAAGGTGTTTTTTCATAGAAAACACTTCTATATGTCTCTCATGAACAACATAACACCTATGTCACTTTTTTTGATCTAGTTAAGGCTTTCAATACTGCCAACAAAATTCACTAATAACAAATTTAGAGAAGTTTGAAGCTCCTCCCAAATGTCAGAGCACAATAAAACAAGTGTACTTGAACTCAAAAGTATTGTACTAAAAATTGGAAAATGTGTTGAATGAATAAGTCAAGGATCCAGCTTCCAACAAGGTGATAATATGGCTTAAGTACTTATATTTTTCAATAACAGTTTTTGTGGAGTCTTTGGAATCTATCTGGTAGAAAGAAGGTTTAAAAAGTACTATCTGTTATAAAACATACACCAATCAACTCAAATTTGGTCATCTCATCAACCAGAGGACCACACATTTAATGGCCAAAAAAAGACTAATGAAATTATTCAGTCAAGATAAATTTTCAGAATCATTCAGATTCTTTATTTTGTTGATAGTGCTTTCACCTTTGCTTTGTGCAAACATTTTTAGAATAATGTGAATCTCATTAACAAACAATTCTTTAGGTTTGGGATCAAAATGCATATTTGTGAAGTAAATGATTGAAAAGTGGACCCAAAGATGCAATTATGTTTAATTTCTCCCTTCCTCATTTAACAAAACTTTAAAAAATAATAATATCATCATTGCTACTATTTTGGATGACCTGCAAGTTGAAAAATATGACAACAAAGCATATGGAAATTTGCCAGAAATGGAGGATATTATTCTTTTTACATCAGAAAAATCTTTATGATACACTTTGGTATTAAGTCACGATTGCTTATTCCCTCAAACAACAATGAACTTTTGGTATTAAAAAGTTATTGTACTTTTATTTTTTTTATTACCAATATAATGGTAATATGCAACCAAATATACGGGCATGCCAACTTTGTGCTAGCATCAATCAGTGGTTTTATCTTAACACCAATTAAAGGTTTTAACTACAGCAACCATGTTGCTTTAAAAACCAAAATATTTAATACTGACAAAGCCATTTAACTTATTATTCTACTACTTCCAGTACATATTTTTCTAAGAACCTTCCATTACATTCCTCTAGATTCTCGAATTCTTATTTGCAAGTGTTATCACATATGGTAGTGCATTTTGGCCAGTGCTCCAGCGACCACTACCTCAAAATTGAGGGTGCTGCAATTGCTGGAATGAAGCAAAAATGCTATCAGAAATGGCATCAATGCCAAAATTTTGAATGCAGCATTTTGAGCAATCAAATCAAACAAAAAAATGAACGACTTACATGAACTTGATCACCTTGAGTTACCTGATGTCCCCAATGCAGTTTTGCTGGTGGCAATTGGCAGACATATACTTGTTGTTGCAATGCCTAATCCACAACAATCTAACTGCAAAGGGAGAAAGTTAGTTATTATGCTGACTTGACAAATGAAACAAAAAATAAAAAATCACTCTCACATGCAATAGTCAGCTTGCTCAATTTTGCTTACCCCTATTGGTGGCAGGGACTTGAGTTCATCACCTTAATGGTAACAGTCATCATAGTGGTGGATGCTGTTATTGCCAGTTGAGGTGGCTAGCATTGAGGTATCCTCCCAACATGCAAAGTGGGTGGTGCACTGGCAGGTGGCGGAGAATGGAGTGTGGTGTGTTAGTAGTTGTGCCAAGGTTTTGTTGTTTGTTGTTTGAGTGAGATGATGTGTTGTTTAGTATGCTCTACTGTTTTTACTATGGTACAATATTATTATTAACTACCATATTTACTTATGAAGTACTTACTCCTACCTATTAGCATGACAAAGCCTACTACACATTAGGTTGCAATATTATTATTTTTCTTCATGTAGGTATGATAATAAAATAAATAATAGTAGATTAAGGAAGTACAATGAAATTGGAAGTCAAGAAAATAAGACTTTAACAAGAGTTCCTACTAGGACTTATCCACTCAAACTTATTTTGAAAGCTTATAGAAAGTGTTTTCTTTCTTTTGAATGTTGATATTTGCCTATCAGTTATTAATCCCAGTAATATGGTAATAAAAACCAGTAAATACTTGTAAAAATTCATTGAAAAATAAAAGGCCTTGTATTGGTTTTCATAAGACCATATTGAAGTGCTTACAATTTGAAATACCACAATTTGGATCTGACAAGCTTATTACAGGTAATAAATACTTCAAAAGTCAAAATAAATACTTATGTTAGATAATAATGTCCACAGTTGCCAAAAAGGAGTTTCCACTGTAGTTTCCTTGTCTTGTTTACAAAATTTTCAAGAATCTTGGGTCTATTATCTTGTTCAATCTTAAAGATGACCTAGATGTTGAGAAAAGAATTGTCCAAGTAAACAAATATTGGTGCTTAAATAAATTTTGCAACAATGACCACATAGATGGGTGCTTAATTTATCTCATCTTCATTGTCATTGCCTATTAATCTTGCTATATGGGGTGATCATTCTTGGGTTCTTGAAAGACTCTATTTGACAAGCAAGAAACATTCTTGCACCAAAGAATTTGATGAATTCTAAAAAACACAATGTCTCAACTAAAAGATAAGAAAAATTAAGAACAAAAAAGTTCAAATAAAATTTTACAATATTCATAGCATCAAGAAAATGATTAAATTGAACTAAGTATCTTTTAATAGGAAATATTGAAACTGCACCAGTGAATCATCCTCCAAGAATTCTTTTGGCAGCATGTGTTGATGACACAAAAAATCAGGTTGACAACTGACACCTGTTGTAGAAGAATTATGGAAAAAATATTCAAATCCTATACATAGAACATAGACATTTTTGAAATTGACTTAGATTCATACGACCATTTTTTTAATTGGTATTTTGATGGGTTGTATAACTCATAATAAGTATCAATAACCAGTCAGCAGAGAGACCAAAAGAAAAAATAAACCAAAGGCCAAACCGTGCATTCACTAGATAATTACCACAAAAAAACAAAAAGAAAATTAAAAATGCTAAGCCTTTTCAAAAATCCTCAAAGAAAAGCTACCAATAGAAGAAATAAGTAAACCTTTTCTGCTACAAACCAAAAATATCAAAGAGAATTTCCTTCATCTCTTTCTTCTCAAACACCACCACTAAAATTCCTCCATTACCAACATCATCAAATATAAGAACTAGAAAATAACAAAATAACAACAAAAACAATGATGAATTATAAGACAGAAGGATTTGGAAAAAATATTTGATTCATTAAAAAAATTTGGTTCAAAGTAACGTTCAACTTGGACTGATTTTAAATCTTGATACAGAATTTTAGCAAGAAAATTCCACTCAGACAAACACAATCCAAATGAAACTTCAATGGTCAATGATGATGCAAACAATTTTTCCAACATATCAATAATACAAATGAGTAAATGAAAAAAAAACTGAAATAATTGATTATTTTATGAATTGTAAAATGCAAGAAGAAAATAATCCAAACACTTTCAATTTATATTTTTCTATTTTTAAGTCAATACAAACCTTAATTGTAGTAATGATTACAGAACCAAAACAAACACTCATAGTATTAAGCTATTGCACTAGATTAAAACTACAAAAAGTACATAAGTCATAATAGGTAGGTACTTTGAAGAAATACATTTGTAACACAAAAAATATGTTAGGCATTTTTGTTGTCCCACAAAAATGTATTTTTTGCTTCTACAGATGGTGCCTGATGATGGTTACATGACAGCGTCCCTCAATGGAATTCTTCATCATGGATGTCAATCAGGCAGAAATGACTAGATTTTCATTAAAATGATTTATATAACTTTAAACTAATGTTTAGATTAGTATCTACTCATGGTGCTAGAGTCTCAAATGGTGTCATTCTTCTGTATTTTGGCTGATAGTAACGTCACTACATCAAGCCTTTGGCTGCCACCTTCTTGCAACCACTGTGTCTATGAAGACCTAGTTTTCCATCAATTTTGACTAAACAAAGCCCCACAATTGTCAAATGGGGTCAGCGCCAGATAAAAATTTCTTCCATCAGCAGCAGATTGACATTTTTGAGGATGATTTTGATAATGGCTCCATAGTTCTAGTCCCATAGTATCATATATCAATAGACAGGTGATTGCCTTTAGAATTAGGTTTGCATATTCAAAATTCTTATACTCAATTACAGCCAATAATCCTGCCATTTGTAACAAGTCCACCTTTTTGTAGGATAGAGATAGTATTATTTTTTATTTGGTATCTATGTCCATCTATCTCCCCCTAACTACATCTCTTGACTTTGGATCAAAACCAAACTGGGCTCTCTTAGTAAAAATATTTTGGGTTCTCTGTTTTATTGCACAGTGTGTTTGTTTTTGTGTTCTCATTACTCCTTATTAATAAGGTCTTTTAGGAAGTTGGGATTTTTTGGGTGCCCAGTAGAACTCATATTATGACTTTTCTGTTTGGAAAATATATGAATGGAATACTTCTTAGGTGTAATTATTATGATGATTTATTGTATGGAATGAGTTAAAATCAAGGTAGAAATGAACACATAGAAGAAAAAGGGCACCATAAGATGGACAAGAATAGACCCAGCCTAGTTTGGACTTAATGTTTTTATACAAACTTTTGACAAAAAATTTAGAATAATCCAATTTTGAATACAAAATTAGGAAAAAAAGTAAATGATTTTCAAAATAGAATAGACTAGGACATAAGCCAAAGTTGTAACTTAAAGCTTCAAAGTAGATATTTTCTATATTTGATTCACTTTATATTAAAATAAAGTACTCTTTCCTCAAAAATATTTTTTACTGAACAAAAGAGTCCTAAATAAAACAAATTTACCTATCAAAAGTTACTGTCTTACATTTGAAACTAGTTCACCAGGGTAGAAGCTAGGAAAATTGTGACCAAAACATACCTGTCTATAACTTAACTACAACATCTTTTCCATATTAAACATCAAAAGTGATTGTAAAACAGCTTCAAGGTCTGAAGGGGAGGTTTCAGTTAACATGATATAATGCATCATTCATTTTGAAGTAGACTTTGTTTTCACTACATCAGCTTAAAAATGTATTTTAATAGGGACCAATTTTTGGAATTATTTTGGTAGAAACAAGATAACTGCTTGTACTATTTTAAATATCTATGAGAGTTTGACCTAGAACAGAATGATTAATTTAAAATTTATTTTTTTTGCATCATGTATCCACATTATTTTAATGATGTGTGTTTTGACTATCCTGATCCAAAACATCCATTTTGGCCCTCAAAGATGAGTTGCACTCACATGATGATAACAACAATGTTAATAATGGAAAAATAAAATTTTTGTGGAATTTTTGACACATAAGTACCTATCTTCTAAAATTATTTTGTTTTTTCAAGCATAGAAATATTAGTACAATTTTGAAAAGCTAGTATTTTTTCACAAGAAAAATTATATTCAACATGATTGAATCAATAAAAACAAAAAGACAGTGATAAAATGGTTTAAATGATTTGAGTCGATAGCAAAAAATTCATTGCAAAGTACTTTTTTGCCTTGTGGTTTCAATGGCGCATCTTTGATGTTCACCAACTTTGGAGCCACAACCAGAGTTAGGATTAGGTGCACAGAGTTGGTGGTGAGCTTGTTCATTTTAAGTATGGTGAGACCCATCACTGGTACTACATGGGTTGTCATGGCATGGGTGACAATAACAAAGAGGCAGGGTAACATGATATTTGAGGAAGTTTTTGCTCCAAAGGACTGGTAAATGAGGCAGTTTGGGTTCATACTTGCTCTTTCCCTTTCTAATGCACATCTTGATTTTGAATTCTTTGTACATGATGGTAAAAGGCTTCAAGATGGTCAAAGGAGCAATTTGTCCATGATGTATCTAAATGTCTGATTAAAAATGAGCAGTGGATGGAAGAGAAGAGAGAGAAAGCAAGGAAGAAAGCAGTAGCTTCCCCAGGTGAGGAGTCTGATGGTGATGAGGTACAACTCAACCACCGCCTTGAGCACCTTCACCACAAAATTCCAACAGGCTGTTTGAAGTGGAATGGTACCAAGTTTCCCAATGCAGATTATGCTTACACTAAGTGCACTTGCTCTGGTAAGTGTAGAGCTGAGTGCAGGACCTTTTGCAAATGCAGTAAGAATCATATTTTATGTGTTGAATGCTATGCATTGCACATTACAGATGTTTTGACATTGTCAACTGCCTCTAGAAATAACAAGTATTAATTTTTCATATGGGGTAGCTTCATGGTGTAGAGTCTCAAAAATTATTAGTAATATCAACCCAGAAATTAAACTAAGTGAAAGAACTACTCATTTTTTTCCAAAACTGTATCATTTATAATATTATCTCAATTGCAGCCATGTCCACATGCTTTGACATTGGTGGGCCACTTGGTCCATTCTTCATTTTTGAAATTTGAGATTTGTAGTAGTGATTGGTACTTGTAGAGAGTTCAGTCTGCACACAAGAATCTTCTGCACTGGATTCTATGCCTTATGAGCTTTCTAAAACATTGCCAACCAAGGCTAAACTCCAAATACA
>JALLOT010002194.1:0-13209 GCA_036939595.1 Thalassiosira livingstoniorum | reverse complement strand
TTGAGAGGACACGCACACTCTTTATTCCCTTTGATCAACTCTGACGATCGATTTGCCAGTCTAAGCCAACCTGTCCTCAATCTACGAACCAACTGCCCATGAATTGCCAATCCTTACCAAAGAATTGCCCGTCAACTGCCCATCAATGCCAATCAATCGCCCACCAACTGCCGATCAACTGCCTATCTCAACAACTTAATCTACAATCTTCTACAATTTCTTTACACATTGGCAAAACCAGGACAAAACGTAAAACGGATGAATTTAGAATTGATAAATGATTGAATTCTGAATTTTGAATCCTGGATTGCCTGGATCGTTTCATCGAATATTGAAAACGGGACATCGGAAGCCTTCGGAACTCTTTGTCTCTGGTCCCTCTTGCCTCCTGCCTCTTGCCTCTGGATTGAATCATGGCTTGGGACGAGTACGTTTCCTGGAAACCATGGCAGTCCATCTCGTCATCCACGACGGCATCGGGGGCACCGACAACATCGACAACATCGGCATCAATAGCAACAACACCGACAACATCCACAGCATCAAGATCACCCACAACATCAACGGCATCAACTTCCACAACAACGACATCATCCGACGAGATGCGCAAATCACACGATTTTCACACTCCAAAAGATGTGTCGGATGTGTCGTTCGGAGCCAATTCCATCTTGACCGCTTTGGTCCCCCGTCCTACCGCGTGGTTGTCAGTCTATCCCGCCCAAACCGACGAAAGGGATGGGAGGAACAATGACAATAAGCCAGAGATGACCATTGGAGCTGCTGTCTATGGTGCCAATGGTGACGATGGGTGTGAGAGTGCTGGGGGTGCTCGGGGTAGTGGGGAAGCAGGTCGTGCTGCGGATGACGGTGCTGCTGTGGATGACGGTGCTGCCGATGATAACGGCATTGAACAGGAGCCAATCAATGACCATGATCCAATTGATCCAATGGAGCCAATCGTATGTCTCATCGAAGGGTACTGCGGAGCCTCCGACCGACCGCCCACCCTCATGATTGGTTCGGATGCCATTTCCCCACGAGTGTTGGAGGGGTTGAGGACGAATGGAGTTGGATGTTTGAGCGTCGCTACGATCAGGGAGTTTGGAGACGATGGGGGGATGTTGAAACGAATGAGTGCCCCACCCTGCACCGATGATACCAATGACAACAATTGCACTAATACCGCTAGTGATACCCCTTGTGATACTGATGGTCAAATTTGGCATGGGCCGGCGAAAACCTTTTGTGAGGCAGGATTGATACCTTGCCCTCCTCCTACGGTGCTCGACACTCTCCCCATTCCACCCGTTCCACCCGTTCCACCCATTCCCGACCTGCGATCAAGCACGTCCACAACGTCAACAACGTCCACAACGAATGCAACGAATGACTACTACTACAAACGACCACCGGCAGTGGACAGTTCTCCCGTCCACATGCACTGTCGTCTTGCCATGGAAGTTCCCCTCCACAACCACCACAATAGCAACAACAACCACGGTGGAAATTCCAGTGGCAGCAGTAGTGGTAGTACCATGATTTTGCTTCAAGTCGATACCTATGTCATTCGAGGGGACGTGTTGCGGAAGCAGAGTACGCTTTACCCTTCACATGTTGCAAGTGGTGTCAATGCTGCAAGTGGTTCAAACATTTCAAATGGAGCAAATAGAGTTTCCTCGGCCAGTACCACCAGCACCGCCAGCACAGGTTTTACCACCGCCACCACCAGCAGCACCACTTCCATTACCAATGCCACCACCAACGCCACCAACCACACTTCCAACGATACTAACGACACCACGCACGAAAAGCCATCCCAGCCATCCCATCCATTCATCTCCCTCCACGGCAATCCCGACGTGCGAATCATCACTGCCAAAATCGATGGCTTGTTGCTGCGACCATTGGCGAGTTTGGGAAATGGGAGGTTTGGAGTGATCAGCGAGATTTATCACATGGGGAGACCCCGACCAATAGAGATGCCACGAGTAACACCACCACGAGTAAAACCCCGAGTGATACCACGAGTATATGACGGGAATGTGAAAAAGAATATCCATCCGAACCACGAATTGAATGAAGAATCCTGCAATCATGTCAACTGGGAGAGTCCCTCCCTGTGGGAAATCGATGACCTCCTTCCAGCCTACTCCGTCTACCCAGTCCACTCCAGTGAGCAATGTTCTTCGACGGACAAGTTGGAAAAAGGGGAGAAATGGGAGAAATTGGAAAAGGGAGACGGACAAACCATAACGTACACCTATCGCATCGATCCCCATTGTCCATTGGGGTACAATCCCATGAAACAAGTGGTGTGTCCTAGATTCATTGGGTGGATTTCGAGTTATGAGCCTGACTCGCTGAATCAATCGAATCATCCAATTGTGGAGCCGATTGCGCACATCTCGCCGTATTCCTTCTTCATCGATGTGGCCCGTGGATCTCGTCCCATGGTGGCGTTTGCGGCGTGTCCTCGTACCGATGAATTTGACAATTCCGACTCGGAGAGTGATGGGAGTGACAGCCAAGACGNCAAGACGAGGATGGCGAGGATGACAAGGATGGCGGTGATGGATCAAATGAAATTGGCAATGATTGTCCAAAGAGCTCAAAGAGTACAAAGAGCTCAAAGAAACGTAAGGCACAAAGTGAAGCATTATCCAAAGAATCTAGGAAAACTAGCAAAACAAGAACGACAAGGACCATGGGAAGAATGGAATCCACCACCTCCAACAAATCCAGCATATCCAACCTATCAAGCAAATCCACCAACTGGAAAGACGCCCAACGAGACGCCGAAGAAACGGGAGTTTTTTGCGTCAATGTCGTTTCGCAAGAGTTGGCATGGGCCATGAATGCCAGTGCTGCTCCGTTGGGCAAGGGATTGAGTGAGTTCCAACTCATGTCGGGTGGTGATTCGAGTGCCAGTGCAAGTGTCAGTGGTAGTGCCGATGGTAGTGCCATTGGTAGTGCCAATGGTAGTGCCAGAAGGTCCATTCCCACGCCCGTTCCAGCACCGTCCATCCCCGCACCCGCCGTACCCCAATCCCCCATCCTCATGGAATGTCACTATCGCACCACGGTCAAAATACCCGAAATCAAACCGGGGGATAGTATGTACAGTTTGATTGTGGGAGAGGTGGTGAATATTCATGTGAGGAAAGATGTGTTGTTGCTGGAGGAGGTGGAGGAGGTAGATGGTGTGATGGAGAAGGCGGAGGATGCTAGTAAATCACATCGTGTCGTTGGTGTAGACATTGCCAAAGTGAAGCCGGTATCAAGATTAGGATATGGGCAGGAGTATACGGTGATTTCCGAGTTCTTGACTTGAGTTCCATGCTACTCTGTGTTGCTTGGAGGCACCCTAGTATACTTGGTTAGGAATCAGTCGCAAGGATTTGGTTCACTCGACTCTCAGATGAGCTCAGATGTCAGATGCCGACCGGCTCAAAGTCCCACCCGACACTCTGACAGGTTCTGGTGTTCCATTCTCGACATGGCCATCCGTGCGTATCAGTGGCATACGAATGACGAGACAGACGAGCCTCTGCCTAGCGAGATTCTGCCAATGTCCGTATTGTTTGTGACGCAGCCGTCAAGGATGTCAGGTTGGAAGTTTCACAAACAACGAAGAAGAATTGCACATCTTCTCATCCCTCCTGCAAGACTCCAGAGACTGGTGAAGATAATACCTTTTCAGACTCCACAAGGTAGTGAGCTGTGACGTATTTTGCAGAGGCATTTGCATGATGGAACGAGGTTCTAACCTCGTGTCATGTGTGTGTGCCATACTCCTGCTTGGTAAAGCAGCATCGCACGTGCAAAATCACCATAATATCATACATAGCGATGAAGGAAACAATGATGGCATCACATGAAACAAAATCTGGTGATTACATTAATTTAGTATCATCATTGTGTTGATTATCATAACTAAAGAGTATAGATAACGAGACATGGCAAGACCATCTGGCTAATCTTGAAAACTTAGTTACTAATGCCATTGAAGAGTAGAACCCTGCATTGCATTACTGTAACATGATAGCAACATGCTGGTGCATTGCAGAATAAAAAGTTGCAAATAGATGTGCCTATTATTTTCGGAACATATGAATTAGATCATAGTAATTTTGCTAAAAGTCAGAAAAAATGAATTATATTCAAAAGCATGATGCATTTTAGTGTAGCAAAAGTAGTCAAAATGATATAGTTCTGCCTTTAACATTTCTGCTATTGTTTCAGCTCTTTTGTCTTCTTTTACCGATTTTGTCCGTCTTCTTTTGTCTTTTTTGTCCCATTTTTCTTTTTGAGATAACTTGGTTTTATCCTTCTTCCACGTTTTGGAAACGCTATAAGCAAGGCAATCAACACAGAGAGGGACATCAGCAACAATATTTGTGAAAGAACAGCAATCAAAACACAAATGTATTTGGTCTTTGCATTGCATCCTAGGCTTTTTAGCGTCTCCAGATTCACTCTCATTGTTTTTGACATTTCCATTGGTGTCTTCATTTGTTGTCACTTTGATCAACATCATCATTGCTACTGATGAGTGCTAGAACTTCATAGCATTGATGTCATATGATACACATTTTTCTGTCAAATATTAGAGATTGAAACTGATACAGTTTTCAACTACCACCGTCAAGATTTTTTTAGAATTAGTAAAACTAGTAACTTGAAAAATGATACACCAGCATGATTTCATGCAATTCAAAGTAAGAGTAATTGAGAATCCTTGAGTGCTCAAACCACCTTCAAATCCAATACAGCTGAAAAAATAATATGAGTTTTAGACAGTATTAAATTTTATGCTACTAAATAATCCTGCATACAAAAACCAAAGGTAATAATTAGGGTTTGATTTCAAAAAGATCTTAAATGGACAAATAATAGTGAACCCACATACTAAGAGCATGGTGTAGTATGATAGGTATTTAGGTAAGTATGTACAATGCTGTACTTGTAGCTGATTATGCACATCTACTTACTCAGGTATAGTAGCACTGGCATTGCCATTGTTCCAAAAAGAAACTTCACTACCATCATAATATCAAAAGGAAATAAAGTCAATAAAACAATGCATAAGACACAAAGTAAGAGTAGTATTGTTTTGTGTGATAGTATTCAACCAACATTGTGTGTGCTTGATGGAAAGCTCTCTGCCAAAAATACAAGAATAGTTTCTACCTGTTGAAAATAGGTGCTGTTCTAGAAATTGGCCTATTCTAGGGTGCCACCTATGTTCTAGCAGCCTCCACACCTCCAGCCAAAATGTTTCCCATAATCAAACACATGAAATCAAAGAAAATCCATTATAATGTGTTTTCCCATTCAACAATGTGGATAATGCTCAGCAGTTTTGGAGAAAAAATGAACTCTTTTTGCAGCCAGTCTATTTTTTGTATGCTGTATCAATATTATGAAAATCTTTGTTTTTTAATGTCTTGTTGAAGTTTTGTGATAAGAAAACACCACATACTCATTCAATTTTGAACACACTCTGTATGATTTCAAGTATATTATGTACTTTCCTGTTTCAAAATGCTGGTGACTGTGTGATATTCATTCTAATGAGACTAGTTGTACAAAGCTTAATTTATGTATGGTTGTTATCAAAAATGTTAAAAACAAATATTCCACTTCATTGAGAAGCATCAAAGTATTAGATATAAGTTTCACCAGCCAAGTTGCTTGTGGCTGATTTCTGCTAGTCACATCCATCACATCCAAACTAAAACAAATCTCTAACCAAAATGAATAAAATATATATCCATTCATTACATACAATAAGATCTATCAGCTATTTTGTGTTAATATAAGTATTCATTAATTTTGCAGTAGCTGTTTGGGCTATATTTGATACTACAATCTAATGGTGGTTGGTTGTACAAACAAAAAAATGATTGGAGGTATGACATGCTTCAATATTACAATTTGTATACCAAAACTTGCACAATACATCATGGCACAGTAAGTGGGTTTACAATTTATGATGATTGCAGATAAGAAAAACACCTTATAATATTTTCAAAAGGCAGAAATATACTGATTAGTTCCACCACCCACCAGTGGTAGGGGGTAGCCATAAAAACACAAAAATTAAACAAATTTTTTAGCCTGAAATCTTTGCAAAATTTTTGCATTTATTAAAATAAAGCATCCTGGAAATCTTATGAGCAAATTTTGACTCTAACAAAAGATATCAGCTGAAATTGTTTACTCGTGGTAGTTGCTAGGTGGCATTTGTAGGACTCAAGCAGTGAATAAACTACTAGCAAAAACTTCTAACAAAACTACTTTCCATCCAAGGTTCTAAAATATCTATTCAATGGCAAGACAGAAGAAGATCACATGCTAAGCCAAAGTCAGTTGAATGCATATCATCTACAAAAATAAAATGTCACACTGTAAGCTAGACAAGTTTGGTATCCTACCTAGGGATAGGGAACAATGTGAGGTGGTGTTACTTTATTATTATTAGGGTAAATACTTGGATAGAAGGAAAAGAAGAAGGGCAGAAAAAGTTATTTGAAAATTTCCAAATAGATCATTATTGTTTTACACTGTTGAATGTTACCATATTGGTTATAAACTGTAAAATTTCATTATCAAAAAATATACATCATATTTTACTCAAAAAGAGATTTAAGATGCTAGATGGCTTCAGTTAAACTCAGAGATGGACTAAGCTACTAATAAAGGTTTAGATTTTCAAGCTTTATTTGCTGTGTACTTACTGATGGGTTGAAGGAGAACATTTTTGAACTGATTGAAATAAATGAATATCAGTTTTGAGGAGTAAATAATTAATTGATTGTAAACTAGAAATTACATGCATTCAACACACATCACAATGAGATGATATTTGAGTTAGTGAAGGTTATCTAATTGGCAAAAATATTGGAGACAAACAGAAAAAGGATATTTTTGATGGGATGTGTGAAGTGCAACTGGTTTATACCATTGAATCTAAATACACTACAAATAAGTGTTGTAAATACAGTTTTGGAGAGAATATACATTTTTATACTAGAGAAGAAAGGGTTTTTTGAGGGAGGGTTAGTGTAAGGTAAGTAGGCATGATTCATAATTCATTCTTAACAAATGATGAAGCTACAAGAACTAAGGCTTACTAAGGCAGAACTTTACTTTTATGAGTTCTAAAGTTAAAACCCTATTGAATTATGAATTACAATCTATAGACAACAAAAGAGAATGAACAAGCACATACATTTCACGACAAAAAATCAGTAGTAACTATTGTTATTGTGCATGAAATCAAAAACATTTGCTCAAAAAGTTACTACTCTTTGTAATAAAAAAATCTTGTATAATTATAAATTCAAGTACTCATTTCAATGACTCATGAAAGTTGAAAATGAATAGAAAATACAAGGAATAAAGTGCTGTAATATTTTTGATTCACATTTAATTCTTTTGAATATTTATTTACCCCCTCCTTATTGTGATGGTACCTATACTACTCCCATTGGTACCGTCAACTTACATTCATTTTATTTCACTCAAACTCATCTCCTATCATTTGACCAGTTTGGTTTTTATTTTGTTTTTTTTTGTGTTAAATTGTGATAAAAGTTTGATATTTTCCCCTATTGGAGCTGGATATGATATCAAAATCCCCCCTTTTGTACCATACTCAGAGTTGCTAGGTACCTTTATTTAACAGGTTATGTTGACCCCAGAAATATAAAATTTTAAAGGTGACTTCAATATTATGATTCTAGTTGTGACAGGTCAAGCTTTTGGTTGTGCAAAAATGGAAAAATATTTAAATAAATTAACATTTAGAGAATAACATAAAAACACCATTAAAGATAACCAATAAATCATTGAATCTAGCAGTAGTTGATTGTAACTTGGTTGTAGCAGTAGCATGACAAATGGTGACTCTTACCATGAACTCAGCTGCATTGCTCTCAACTGCAATTAACAATCTCATTTGTTTTTTGATCTTCCTCCAGCCATTTTGATGATGCCAGTATGCAGGTAATGAGTTTTACATTTAACAGAAGAGGTCACAGTAAATCAAAAAGAAAATAAAATTAGCAAAAAATGAACATTGTATTGTCAACAGCAACCTTGAAATGACAGGCAATCCACTTGAGTAGCTTCTTTTAGAGTGTCTTGGCTTACCTCTTCAACATGCACACATATCCATTTTTCCAGATAAGTCCTTTTTAGTTTCAGTCTCTTGGGTTGATAGAATGGCATCCAAACCAGAAGACCCCACATGCAGATTGTTATGGGGTTTGGCGCAACAGCAATGTATGAGACAAACCTCATCTCTTACACCTCAACAACTTGCAGGAATACTCAATGTCCTATTGAACATCCCCTCTTGTTTGTTTGTTTCCACAAAAGAATGGTGTTGTAAGACTTACAATTAATTTTTCACATGTTTAACACACTTTTCCCCTTACCTGTACCTGGACAGAGTTCCTGGTAGTACTTACACCCTTCCTCCAAAATTGCTACAAAAATTACCAGCAGATTGCTGACAAAGCAATTCAAGATGGGAGAGTCAAAGAGACTTCCAAAACTTGGCGCAACTATTGTTCAGCCTGGATCCTGTTCTTGTTCTTCCAACCTTAGGGAATTATCCATTTCTATATAAATACAAGGTCACATTCACCCAAAAAATATTCACTATTTTATGTGTTGGGGGATTGGTTCAAAAAGGAAACATGACCCAAGGAAAGCAATTCCAATCTGGGTCAGTCAGCATAGCAGTTGTTTTCATTCCACATACAATCACTCTGTAACAAAGTGGAAATTATTAGAACCTGGAAATTTAGTGATTATTGGTAAAATTTTGAGTTTCAGAGTGTAGATTTTTCATTTCTCAAAAAGAAATATTAAAGAAACAAAGTTTTGTCATTTAAGAGTTTCTTCTGTTGGTGATGATAATAATACACAATTCTAAAAATTAACATAACCACTTCAAGATAAAGAGCAGTTTTTTTTCTGAGATTTAGATTTTCTGCTTCAGAATATTTTTTTTTTGCATTGGCAGAATTTAAACATGCATTTTTTGAATGAATTGTAACCTCATCATAAAAACTCTCAAAAATACAAAAATTGCAAAAAAGGAAGAAAAATAACTTTTTGTTGATTTGTAGTAGGAAGAAAGTAAATATTTTATTATTTTTAAGTACTTGTATTCATATTGGTAATATATACTTGAAGTACCACTATTACTACTTGTACATATCTACAATGAATGTAGCAGAGCATGACAGAAATGGCAAAAAAATGACAGAAATGGCTGGAAATGATGGAAACAGAAGAAAAATGGTAGAAACAGCAGAACATGGCAGAACACAGTAGAAAAATTTCTGCTAAGCAAAAAAATATCTGCTGTTTAAGCAATTATGTTCATGTTTAGAGTTATATATTTTTATTAATACCAACAGAAAAAACTCTTGTGATGACAAAACATTGTTTCTTGAATATTACTTTTGTGCAATTAAAAAATCTTTGATCCTAAATTCAAAATTTTGCTGATAATCACCAAATTGGCAATATTTTATAATTTCCAGTATGTTTCTGAATACAGTTACCACTCCCATACACACAGAGAATCCAAGGCCTACCTTCTCCCTATCCAACACATGATGGGCAGTTCCTATACAATGATTCCCCAAATGTAGAAGAAAGTAGAAGTGGGGATCAACCTGGGGTATTGGTGTTTCTTGGCAGGGCTCCTACCCAAGGGTAACAATAAGACAACAGCAGTGGGAGATTGTACAAGTTTAGCAGTATTTTTGTCAGGTTAGAAGGTTATATGCAATATTTCAACACCCTCCACAGGCTGACTAATTTTCTGAAATAAAAATACATTTTAATTTATGTTTAATAATGATATACATTACTATTTGTTGCTGTACTTAATCTTTGAAGTTATTGAGCAATTTAGAAAATAACATAATGTCTGGTATGTTTTAGATTTCATTCTTGAGCTTTTTTGTTGTGACACAATGTACTTATGTAAAATATGTTCCAAAATTATACTACTACATCATAATTGAACCATCCAAAAAAATCAATCGAAAGAGAATTCTTTTGCAAATTTGGTTTGCTTTTACTCTACTGATAATAAATCTAACATTTCAACAAAACAAGATCTCTCATAGGAATTTACTATTTCCATTTAAAATGAAAAGGTATCAGATATGATTTATGATAAAAAAGCTACTAAATTCATACTGAACTTTTCTGCCTGCTTAGAGTTGGAGAATGCATAGTCAAGAAAACAAAAAATGAGACCAAAATAACATTGCAGTTCCAAATGAAAGGTGTTATATTATTCAAAAAATAAAAAAAGAAAGTTTCAACAAATTCCACGAACATCAATAGATTCCAAAAGTATGTTGATCAATGGTTCATCCCTCTGGATATCCAACCAAAAGAACAGGGACAAAAATTCCTGCATTCACCAGCATTACAATGTGGATGAGAGAAGTACTCCCCTTTCTGGGCCGTTGTTCAAAAATATATGCATATTTGCAACAAAACATTTGATGGAGATAAATTTTTCTCAACCTTCTTCAACTAAAATGGATCACATCACAACATATAAGATGGTACCATACAAAAATCTCTCAAATTTTTGGGGATAGTCTTGAGTTATCCCACCATCAGATGCATCCCAATTGAGCAAATTTATAACCATTCCTTGAGGACAGAGGGAGAAAAAGCACTGAACATGATCCAAAAAATGGGAATGTGGAAGGGGTTCACCTTCAAAGAATACATATCCTAGTAGCTGAGTGCATTCACTGTTGGGATATCCAAAAAGATGAAGATGAAATCCAACTCTGTAAACATCAAAAAAAGCAGGCTCCAAGACATTAAATAGATGGTGCTAGCAGCAGTAACCTAAACTACAATGAAAAAAAAACTATTTTCTCAAAAGCATAATGACCCTAAATTGACATTTTAATCACCTGTTCACCCCAGACAAACCATCACCACAGTGTAAACACAAAGCAAAAAAAGCATAGACATATAGCCCTAGGGCACAACCTTGACCTCTTTTCTGATGACAGCAATCCTGGTAGTAGCTATACAATGGAAAGCAGATAGCAGATCATCTAGACAGTGATGATGGTTTATGAGAAGCCAGTTGATGGTAAACCCATCAAACTTTATCCTCCAAAGACATGATTGGACACCAGGAAGATCTGTGTAGCACTACATTGGGATGACACATCCTCTGCATTACTGCAAATACCCAGGCTTCACCTCAAGTTTCAGTTACCACCTGATCCTAACAAATCAACCCAAATACCACAACAAATGTCTGATATTGGGATTCAAATTTTGCAGTTTCAGTTTCCCCCTGACATCACAGAAGTTATACCTGAAAATTTGAGGAAGGAGCAAAAGCTTCATCATCAATAGCCTGAAAATTTTCTCAGGCAAACACATTCATTCTTTTGTATGCTAGATGCTCAACTACAATTAGTTTAGTTGAAGTTAGCAATCAGGAGAAAGTTTGGTCAAATGTAAATTTGATCACTAGGACAGATGTGCAAGCAGATGAACAACAGACAAAGATTCCTCAAAGTCTCAAGATTCCTAAATGTTTTTTGGCCAAGCATTTGTCAGCAATCACAAAAATTGGTGGGAGATCCAACAAACTCTAATGCAGAAAATTTTTGAGGGATATCACAATGCTCACTTTTTATTTTTCCACTTCAATAAAAGCCAACGCTCTAGTTGCAGTAGGCTATTTAATTGAAAGTCATAATATTTTTTGCCCCTCTCCCCACTCCATATCATACTAGACTCCAAATTTTATAGGTTCAGCTTCTCCCAGATATCAAAAAGTTGAACCTGAAAATTTGAGGACCAAGCGGTCTGAAGCTTCATCAGCTATCACATCAATTTTCTTAGGCAAACACATTCAATATTTTCTTCTAAGCAAATGACTAAAATAATAATATTAGTTTGCAAGCAGGATGATGAAGTTTGTTCCAGTGTAAATGTGACACTTGATGATTTTGGAATAGAAAAGAAGAAGATCTAAATTTATTAATTAGTCTACATACAAATGCAGCTGCAACTCTTGGTCCAAAGTCAAAAATATCGCAGTAGTAGTAGTGCCATACCATACTTTGTCATTTCTTTCTATCAATCAAGTGTCAATCAACTGTCCAAAATTTCTAAGTAGCTTTTGGGAGCCATTGCTCTGGAAAGGTGGGAGTCTCTTCCATGGATCCACAAGACCCCTCTTCCCAAAAAACCTGCCCATCAAATAATTCCAATAATTTGATGCAGGCAAAAAACTCATAATGAAAAACAAAATAAGCCCACTTCTCCATGCATGATTTGCTTTGTCCTTGTCAGCTAATGATTTAACCATAAATTTCAATAATGTAATAGCCTTTAATCTGCTTTCAACAGAAAAAGGTTTGTGCTGCAAGTTATACCATAGCTGGATGATTTTATGGAAAAATTGTGATTTTCATTACATTTGTTCTCAAAAGGATTTCATCTTTTTGTATTAATTAAAATATTTTTGTGACTAGAAAAAGAACTCTTTTTGTATGCATTCATAACTCACTACAAAATTCCAAGCTGCATGATCTGCACAAGCCTTGCAACCCAAAATTTGGAGCCACATGAGCTGCACCAGTCAAAAAATTGAGCTGCACAAGATGTACTATGAGCCACATGGGCCAAATTTTCAAGCCACACAAGCCACACAAGTTGCATAAGCTACACAAGCCAAAATTTTGAACTGTACTCAAAATTTCCAGCAATCTGAATATACCATAATTATAGTAGAAATAATACCTACAACATTAGTAGTATTTTTATGTAAGTATCTCCTTGAAGCCATCAATAATATTTGCGCCTAATATTATCTCCTCAGTGCCAATTATACTACAATCATTTTTCACTTTGAGAATGTTCGTGGGCATAATATTTTACAAATATTAGTAGTACTCTTTTTATACAACATACCTACCAGTACAGAATCTACCCAATCACATCACCCACCAACCTATACCTAGCTATCATACCATATCTATGGGGTACTATCAACAGTATGGTTAGTATGGTACCTAATAATAATAAAAGCTCAACTTCTGCTAATAAATATGTAGAAATTCAAAGAAAATCTAATAAAATTAAAAAAAAACATACATGAAAAATACACATAAAAATACATCA
>JALLOT010002192.1:0-13204 GCA_036939595.1 Thalassiosira livingstoniorum | reverse complement strand
GTAGCTCAAAATTGGAGCAAACTATTCTTCCCAACTTTGTGAATGCCAAATTTATGATTTTTACTACCTGTCTTAAGGCATAAATCATTTGGCTTGTACATGAAACATTGGTGATATGGAGATTGTGGCAGATATCAATCTCTGGAAAATGTTGCTTTGGAATCTAGAAAAGCCTGTAAGAAGTACATCGGGTTCTGACAACAAGAAGAAGATCAGGTGATTGTATACTAAAATGTGATATTAAATCATATTTGTAATCCAAGCCATTGTGATAATTGAAGATTTTGGTATTGTGGAGAAGCTTCTTGTCAAGAAGTTGTTCTCTAGTATTAACATTTTAAATCAATACTGTATAGTTGTTTTGGACAAACTTGATGGTATATTTACAGACATACTTTGTAACATCATTTGAATGTAGTAAGAATTGACAGTTTTTAATTGATTTTAAGGCAATGAACAACTCATTCTAGTTTTAGCATTACAGACAGGAGATTCATTGTCTCTAGTATATGGATTACATGGTGCCATGTGGCTTGAAATATTTGTGTTTGAAGTCTTCATTTCAAGGTGCCTCCCTTTTTGATTGGCATTTTGATGAGTGGTAACTTCAATGTCCTTGGGACATTTGTACACCTGATACTCCCCACATATTTACTTGTTTTTTTTTCAATCCAAAATATTCATGGGTGTCAAAGAATCCTTCAGAAAATGTTTACATCATATTTGTGAACACATTATCAGAAAGAATTTCCAAAACAAATACAAAATGCAACTTCCTGCAGCCAGTTTGTCTTCTATGCTTTCTGTCTTAATTTTGTATCTTTCATCGCAAAAATTAGAGAAAAATTCATTGGTGGAATTTTGGTAGGTAGGAATATCATGTATATAATTGAGTATTCCTTTGTCTATTAAGGTTGTATTTCTTCAGTTCAAACAATTTTGAAGCATGGTTTGGGTGTGATATCTGCTAAATCTATCTGTTGCTATATAATCATCCCTTTCTTCTTTTAATGACAAGGATCAAATGATTTTGACTAAAATTTCCATTGTCATCTTTTCATTCTTTGTGGACAAAACTTGTACCCATATTACACATGACAATGACCTATGTTTTGATGTGTTCAAGGACTATGATGCATTATCTGTAACTCAAATTGAATATTTGAGAAGTATAAATATCCTCAAATTCTTTGTGTATTTTTTTCAAAGAATGATAGTTTATCATACCCTTTTTGATTTGCTTGGTCTATTCTTTTGAAGTTTTCCAATTGTGAAGATCATTGCCTCCAGGGTGTAGTTTTTTGGTTTTCTGGTAATGTGTAGAACCAATTCCAACAAATGTCTTTTTGGGATGCAGCTAAACAATTTACCCAAGGTCTTGCTTCAATACACTCAGCCAATTAAGTTTTTCCTTCATTGCATACCTTCAACCCTATTTTTTGATGACTCACCAGGTACAAAACCATGCTCCACTTTCTTACTTGAATTGCCTTTACTTAATGCTTTATTGAATTAAATGTCAAAACACTAAGATACAGAACCATAATTATTTGTCATCCCAGTGTTAGGGTTGGCAATTTTGCTTCCCAAATGGTCCAACAATGATGCTAACACATGGGGGTTCTTGGACTTGGAGGAATTGAGTGAAAAGGTTGGTAATGTGCCTAAGTGAGTATTTTTGTTGTTAGTTCTGCTGGTATGAAATGGGGTGAAAATGGCACTTTCTGACAAAAGAATAGGATGACTTTGACTAGAATAGCAATGTCATAGCTGCTTTATCAGGATCCATAGGCTTTCAAAATTTGTTAGTACATGCATCAGCTCCATTGAATATTACCTGCTGTTCAACAGTATCATAATTGTGAGAACAAATTTTATTTTCTTGTCTTGATCTAATTGCATTTTTTTGCTTCAGTGACAGAAAACACCTGATAATGATCAATATTGTTGAAAGTGATATCATAAGTTTCATTGTGGTCTACCCAAGTCACAAAATACTAATTTTTTGTCAATATTAGTATTCCACCATCTTTGTTGTCTAAATTATCTTATTAAACTATGTGCATCCAAAAAGCCAATTTTGAAATGTTCTTGCTCATAGTGATGTAATCAGGAATAAATTCACTTCCCTTGAATGTATCATCCATTAGCTGAGGTTTGACTCTGCTATTAACCAAGAGATTTGTTCCTACCATACTATGTCATTTGTTATTCAATTTGAAGTCATTAGCAAGTAGAATTCTGCATTGATTTTCAAATTAATCACAATTTCCTTCATCAAGTACATGCATTGTTGCTCTCCAAGTTTTGAATACTTGTGTCTTCTTCATCAATGACTCCATTTTGATCCTTGTTGTTACTGCCATTATGATTGTCATTGGAACTGCTATCATTTCTGTTATTGTCACCTTTAATCATGTTGTCTGTCTCTACATCAGACATAAAAATAGTTACTCAATCAAGAGGTAAACTCTCATAGATGTTTTGCATAGTTTGGTTTTTTCAGTTGTTGTCCCGACACACAAATGACTATTTGTGTATAAAGTGAATACATTTCTCTTTGTCTTTCCTCAATCTTGTGCAAGTTATCAAAGAGTAATTGCAATAATAGCTTCACATATGAGTTTTACCATCCAGGCTCTCAAAAAAAATCATCCTTCAGTTATCAATGAACACAATGTTTGAATTAACAAACAATGACACAAACTGCAAAAAATGATTATCATCATTGCTGTTCATTGGACATGGGACCATTTTTAAAAGATTGAAATCAAAGGTGTACTTAGTTTTTACAATAGATTCACTATTGCATTGTTTTTGTCAAGAGAGGAATCCACCACCATGCCTCAACATAAAAAATGCTTCCAATATTTATTAATGCAATAAATGTTCTTAAGAATTTTCATCAAAGTTTTTTATTGCACTAAATTTTCAAGCAAGTAATGCAGTTTTGCTCTCTAGGTGGGGTGATAATAGTTGTGCTGTAATTATTCTGACAAAAGTCCAATTTCAGTTTGATCATTGGAATTGAATATATCATATATCTTATTTTCATTTTTCAACCAGATTTCAACATGTATTTGAACATAAATAATAAATACATAAGATGCCTGGTACTAAAGTATATCATACATCAGTCTACCAAAAATGTTTTTTCAAAGGTAGTGAGGCAGAATCTGTCTGACAATTTTTATCCCCAAATAATGTTGACAATTTTTTTGTAATAAGTTTCAATTTTTCAAATAGATTTCAGAACTTTTCCATATAAAATGTCTTATGTAGGCTTCATGTATAAATGAACACGTATTTTTACCAAGAAATGTTTTTTGTATTTAACATTTCATTTCAAGCAAAGTTGATGAGCAGAAAATGATTGCATTATTTGGAACAGGGGATCCTGTTCAGAAGTCACTGGTTGAATCTTGTCAAATTAAAATGATTATTCTGGGTACAAAACTATTTGTTTCTATATCGTGTAAGGTGAATTTAGTTTGACAAATTATCCAAAAAGAATATTTTTAACAAATTACTAATTCATTATTGGCACTTTTAACTAAATAAATAACTAATGCATTTTAATTTTTTTACTACTTACTGCTGGCGTCAATTATCATTGCCTATTGATGAGTCCTCCTGTGTTGATTGGATTTTTCAGTAAGTAGATATAGTGAAAGGAAATCTTTTAATAAAATCTATTTTCTATGTGTATTAGCTTATGCAGATAGTGTAAGTTAATTTTTGTATTGCTGATATTGGAGGTATTTTATCAGTAATGTGAACAAAAAATGACAATATTAATAGTTGTTGTCATTATTGATTAGATATTGATTGTAGTAAGTCATATGAGTAGACATTTATTGAATGGATTTTCTGTACAATCTATATACTACATGTTTTATTACAATTATAGATTTATAGTTTGGGCTAATTTTTGTACCAAATCTATTTGACATATTTTTCCCATAATCAAACTAAAAAATTGAGATAATCTCTAGTAGAATGAAATATCAAGGAATGCCAAGATGATTTTGACATATAAAGTTTTGGTGTTATTTTTATTTTAAATAGTCTTATATGTAAGAGCTCAGAGCTCAAAGTTTGCTCCTGACTATTTTGAGATTAATTGGGTTTGAAGTGCTTCAATTTAATCATGAACAGCAATTACAATTTTCTTTTTGATATTGATAATCTCATCATCAGAAACACTGCTGAGAAAGTCTTTGATGCTTTGGAAATGTGTTATTGAGTTATCATATACTCTTGATGGGAATAGCTGCTTGAGTGATTGAAACTGTAGTGAATTGAATGATGGAATTGAATGGTTAACTCTCAATGTTATTGTTTTGTAAGTCTTCAACTTGGCAAATGTAAAATCTCTGTCCAAAATAAAAGTCTAAAACATGAAGAAATCATTGAAAGGAAAGTTAAAATCATTCTCTCAAAAAATTAACTTGGATTTGATTATCCAAGACTACAGCAGTGATAAAATCATAATAAAATTTAACACCTATATTGTTTTATGATCCCAATATTAAAGTTTCATTTTAAGGAGTTTTTTTTTCAAAATTGATGATTGGGAGCTCCCTCGAGCATGATTTTTTAACATTCCTTAAATTTCAAGCTGCCATTATGAGCGTAAAACTCACCATAGAAGGAGTCCAAGCATTGTAAGTGATGAAATTATTTGCTGGGATCAATAATAATAGTAATAATTAAAAATGATAAAACCATGATACTTTATAACAAACACATCAGCAGCATATTGAAATTGAAACCTCCACCATTCAATTAATCTAAATTGCACTCCTTATTAACAAATATCTGCTAAAACCATAATACTATTTCTATATAATCACACTGTTCTCACAGAGCAATTTTTGGTTCAAACATTTTGAATCTACATATGTAGGTCTCCCCAAAAGTTGAGATCTGACTTAACATCTCAATAACTCAGTCCCACTAAAAAAAAGCATTCAGACTACTTACACAAACAGGCGGGCTACAAGGAGTACAATACTTACAAAGTACAATACTTACTTCTGTCTCCAAATAATGTTCACCATAGACAAAGACTGCTGGTTACTTCTGCTAGCAACATAATCCATTAGTAGAAGTATCCTTTTTTAGACTACTAAAAAAAGAAATGCCCATGTCCAGTAGACCCCCTCAAGTGGCACCAGAAATGTACATTAATTTTTATAAAAGCAATGTTTTTTTATCTTTTGGATTCAAACAGCTACCAACATGGCTGATGACAGTGTTCAACCTTCCACTAGCAACACAAATCATTAGTGGAAGTATCATTTTTTAGATAAAATAAAAAAGGAATGCGCATGTCTGGTAGTTTCTCTCAAGCAACATTGGACATATCAATTACATTTTTATTTTGTCAATGTTTTTTGCCTTTGGTTACACAATAACTGACACCATGGTCAGCAACAGCTAGCAGAACTATCATTTTTTTAGATAAATGAAAAAGGAATGCACAGCTCTGGTAGCCTCTCTCAAGCAGCACTGGGCATGTTCATTGATTTTTATAAAGCCAATATTTTTATCTTATTACAGATTCAATCAACTACTGCCATGGCCAACAACAGCTGACAACCTTTTGCTAGCAGCACAAATTTTTTACAGAACTATCATTTTTTAATACAATAATTGAAAAGTAATTCACATGTCTGGTAGCCACCCTTAAGTGACACTGGACACATGTGAATTGGATTTTTAATTTGATAATGTTTTTTGCTTTCTGGTACACAACAATAAGTGCCACCATGGTTGACGGCAGCTGGAGATGTTCTGCTAGCAGAAAATCACTGATGGAACTATCATTTTTTTAGACAATTAAAAAAGGAATGCAAATATCCAGTAGTCGCATACAAGCAGCACTGGAAAGTTGCATTACATTGTTATATTGTTAATGCTTTTTTCCTTCTGGTACACAACATCTGACACCACGATTGACAACAACTGACAATGTTCTGTTAGAGCACTAAAATACTTATTACTTTTTGTAATGTTGTGCGCAATGAGTACCCTAACTGGAGAGGTAGACAATGCTGCTTCAAACAAAGGTTTAGAGTTTAGAGGAGGGGGTATCAGATGAAGAAAAAGAACCTGTGGAAAAAGAAATGGCTGAAAAAGTGGACTCCCTTAGAATTACAACCTAATACTGAGACAAAGCCTTCATTGATGTCAACTCAAACCATTATCATTTTGTGGCATAGAAGTTGATTGACAGTCACGCTGTAGTTCCTCTTGTTTAAAGCCATCTTGGTTTCCAGTCCATCCATGTGTAGAATTGGTTCCATTTGATGGGTAAATTATATTTGGATCCAGTCAAATTTTGATCCAGGGATCCAGATCAAGATTTATTGGTTGAGTGCTCATGTACACCTCACACCCCATACATAAACCATCACAAATAAACCATGTGGTTCAAACAACATTTTCAAAAAATGATGGTGGTGGAAAACCTGCACAATATGTACGTAGATGGATCCATTTTATTAATGTTATTTTGAAGTAGTTTTGGAATAATGTGAACTTGATATGATACACTACACTCAACAGTGACAACAACAAAGAAGATGACAAAAGTAAACATGGTAAGTGGTAATTAATTTCAAATTCAATTTGTTTTTCTGGATCCGAATTAGCTGTGGCATGGCGGTGACTTAATGCACCACAATACCTACAACCACAGTATTAATATGACAATCAAATAAGCCCCCATGACTCATCTGATTGCCATCAGACAACCAGTATTTCTATGACAATTGAATGAGCCCCCATGGTTCATCTGATTGCAATGGCAATGTTTTATTTGATTGTCATGGCAATGACATTGTCATTTTTGTTGACAATCAAATGGATGCATGTGTCCATTCTATTGCTGCAACACTGAGGATATTGATGAAAGTAATTATCCCTGCAATTGAATGAGCCCCACATGGCTCATTTGATTGCAGTGCTAATTACTTCCATCAATATCTCCAGAGTTGCAACAATCAAATGAACAAACATGCCCATTTGATTGTCATGGCTTCATTTATGGTTGGTTGTCTTGTTGTTTGTTTGGCTGTTTTTGAATGGTACTGCATAATAATATATGGTACTGTGCTACCATACCAGCTACAATACTAATAGGTATCAGGTACTTAGGTAGGAAACAAGGGACGGCGATGACACTGTCACATGCCAAATTGGGATTTGAAATTCATCTCATTTTGTTTTTGAAAATTTCTGGATCTGGATCCCTGGATCCAAATACTGTTGGATCCAATTCTTGTTTCTCATTTGATGATAATGTTTCCACTATGGTTTAGTTAAGGTTGCTATTAGGTATGTGTTTGTTAACTGTTGCAAGATAATTTCAATAAAGTAGCTGCAGAGACAATTGGTGTAATAAAGTTGTTGAAACATTTACAGTGAAAGTACCTTAGTACTCACAAGAATGCAACAAATGCAAGATTTGTTTATGGGCCCAAGGCTTGGGCGTAAATTTGTTTGACAAGCTGCATAGAAACTTTGTAACACACATCATAAGTAGCAGCAGAGAGTTAGCAAACCAAAGACAATGTAGATTTGTTGCTAGTTTAATAATTTTTAATTGAGCTAAGTCACTGGGAAATTTTTGATATATCAGCAATGGTTGTGGAAAATTGAAAATTGATTACAGCTCTGTCTGTTTGATGATATTGTTGGCTCCCTCAAACTTCTTCTGTTCTGAAAATCTTGTGTTCTACCTGCAGTGTGCTTTGACAAAAATGCAACAGTAAGTTGCAGAAGACAAGGTAATCTCTCATAATTATAAAATTTCCATAATCTCAATCAGACAGAACTGTCAGGACTTAGTGAGTAAATTAATTGTTTACAATGCTTTTCAAATTTATTGTGCAAACATGGTGAATAATAATTCAAATTTTATTTAACCCTACAAACACATTCAGTTGGAAGTTTACTACACAAAAAATGCTGCAATGAAACATTTGAAATGTCACAGCCAGCTCAGGTCTATCACTTCACAAAGCTTCTGCTGCCATGCCAATATAATGTCATCTCTACCGCATCAACCCAATTCTCTCCCATTGTTGCAGTCCCCATAGTGAATACTACTGAGATGACACACCTATGAAGTAGAGATTTTTACTGTTTACATTGTTGGTAGTGATGTGACATAGCTGTTTGAAAAAAAACTTCACCCAAGATTAAAAAAATCATCTATTTTTTTAATCACAAAGAGCCTTAAACCCCCCATCCCCCATGAGATATGAGTATATATGTGCTACTTTAAATATTTCAAAAGTGTTTTCAAAAACTTCATACCAAGACTATTAGTTCATTGTACAAAAAAGATTTCTAGCAGAAATCTTTCTGTTCAAACTTTTTCATACATACAGGAAAACATAAAAAATGAGTTAAAAATACTTATCTAATATGAATGATCACTTATGTGGCCATGCCAATCTCCTTGTGGTTGCAATTTTAAAAAATCTAATTTAGTCTTATCAAAGCTCTAAAGCACCTTGTTCAATTACTTTTGTTCAAGATATTTTATTATCTGTTTATTTTTAGTATCCATGATTCAGAATAATTTTTCTTTTTCTTAAGCTATTCAAATTCATGATCCAAAAAACACTTTAAAAGCGGTGTTCCATGCATAGTGATGAGCACCTCTCAGATGACAACTGAAGTATGATGAGACATTTCTATACTTTCATTGGACACCACAATGGCATTATGTTTTAGCCATTGCCACATGTTTCTTATACAAAAACTGTGGTAATGGAGACACTTTTTTCATTATCCATGTCCAGTAATTTTACTAATTATAACTCTTTTATAGCACTTAGGCCATGGAGCTAGATTTAGCTCCAATTTCAATTTATCTTTCAGCACAACTCTAGATCTGAGCCAAAAAAGGAATTAGGACATCATTGATATTCCAAATCAAATCTTAGATAAATGACTAAATTTATGATGTAGTATGAAAAAATGAAAAAATATATATTGGGGTCAAAATTTCCCTTAAACATGCTGATGGTTGATGTTTGCTTTGTGTGATTTCATGCATGTTAGCACAACATAAATTAGTTTTCAAGTTTTCTTGAAAGAGTATCAATGTCTGTCATTTTTTATTTTAAGCCTTTTAAACTTCCTTTTGCTTTCTTCAAAATTATTTAGCACAAAAAGAGCTGTGCCAAATTTTACAAGAATGGCGTTCTCAAAGAATATAGTTTTCTTCTCACAATAATTAATAACTTTTTTCAATAGGCACTAGCACTAGTAATTAGAGAGGATCAAAAAGGAAAAATGTTGTAACATAAGTACCAAACACAGTAGGAATTCCTTTGCTTGTAGTTTGGAAAAAATATTGTACAATATGGTACAATAATATCTAAATAAGATAGAGTACTACTTACTACTGCTCGTAATAATTACTTGTGTTAGTTATGATACCAATTGATATAGAAATGTAGGATAGGATTTTTATAACTTACTACTATGTACTATTTATATCTTTATTTAGTAGTATGTACTTGTGTACTTATGTGTTGATTGTGTCCCATGAGCATGCTAGCAATAGTTATAATTTTTTAGTATTATTTCTAATATGTACATGAATAAGAATATTAATTGTGATTACATTAAATAAGGCAAAATAATAATATGATGCATCCATACTACAAACCAAATAATTATTCTGTGTATTCATGTGAATGTATTTTTTTGAGAAGTAAAAGTATCACTTCATTGTGTAATACAATATAGACCTGTCAACTGACCCACCTTTGCTGATTTGCAAAATGTGTGCTCAGTCAGGGTTTCGACCCCAAAGTTCCAACCCACAACCTCCCAACAACTCAAGAAAACTTTCTTTTCCAATTTAAAAATCACATTACACTCATGAGGTTGCAATAGTGTAACCCCTTTTCTCTTTTATCTGTTGTAACATTAGAGAGGTATCAACTACACAAAATACTCACCGTCCCTAGACGTGATATCATATTTACCTCTGTTTTACACCACTTCTTGTTCTACAAAAAAATATTAGTTTTAAGTTGCCTAAAAAATTACACTCTCTTTCTTAATAAAACAGAGGTTGCCAAATATCATCCCCATTATGCAAACGTCTTATGACCCATGTGCTGTTAACACCAATAAATCATAAAGGTATATTAGTTGAGTTAATAATAGTTTGTTTTATTTCAATTGTTTAATATGTCATGTACTACTTAAGTTTATTGATGAAAACAATGAATTGGTTCATGATAAATATTAGAAGCTTGGAGCTGCTGCTTCCCAATGGTTTTCTTTTCATTTGTATCAGTGATCAAAATATTGCTTTGGAAAATGGATTAACATAAAATATTTAAATTAATTGTTGAGCCAAATGTTTGAAATATGATTTCAATCCACTGCTTAAAAATGTACATTATTACTCATATAGTATTTAAGCTTTGGGAGGGGCTTTGTCATATTGGTATACTGCTACATGATAAATGAATAACAAAATTAAAAAATAACTACTCAATCACCATCTTCCATACTGAAATATATAAGAAAAAAGTTTGATATAAATTTCATACACTGGGCATGCCTTGATTATTTGTCATTACCAAGCTAACCTCCAATATTGAACATAAGAATAGTGAATTGTATGTGTGAGGAATGGCAAAATTAACCTCCATTACTAATGATGTGGTCATTTGCTCTAATTTTTAGCTTCATGGATCAACTTCCCTTTAGGTTGCCAAGACTCTAAAGCCATACTTTGGTCATTTTTATTTTTCTGACCTGTTGTTTTTGACTATACTGTATAACAATAAGATTCTGTGAAGGTATTAAGTATAAAAGCACAATTTTACAGAGGATACTTTGAAAATTATGATTGCTATCTTGCAATATCACACAAAAGTTGTTGCAAAATTTAAAAAAAAAATTACACTTTAACACCTACATAGTAGATTATTATTTTTAAAAGCTTGCTTTAAAGATCTGTCTAAATTTTATGTCATTGGCTAATATCAAAATAGTAACTGCTGAATTTGAAAATTATCTTCATATACTTTTAAAAAGATGTATATTAAAAGGGACATCTAATGGAATACCAAAACTGATGAATCACCATTGATCCTTTGAATTGACAGTAATGAGAAACAATAAATCTACTGATACCAATTGAATCACTTCACCACCATTTTCATGTGAAGTCCAATGAACATTATTAATTGGATTTTATAGATCCATTTTTAAGTAAATATGATGAAGAAAATACACTTACTAATAATTATTGTGCACACATGTTAAACATGAAATGTATCATGACACTGACACTGACAGCTCTATGTCTCCTTGTATAGCAAAGCAAGACCAATGAAGTAGCATTCCTAAAGGCTGTCTGCAGGGTCGGCCTACCAAAAATGTAGAATTACATCAATATTGATGTTACAATCAGTTTGAACACATGTTTAGCATTGCTGTGAAGAGTAGATTGCATCTGTACCATGTGGATTAGCCAACAATTGAATTTTGCAGTAGATATTTTCCTACAGAAGATTCATGTAGGAACTAGTACATTTGATCTTGTAGGCTTTAACTATGAAGTCTAGTTATTTACAATTGAACTGCCAGAAAGTGCATCAGTGCTTTTGATTGCAGATCAATAAAGCATCATTTTTTCACTTTTCTAACCAGGTAGTACTCATTATTTCTACCTTAGTCACATTAATCAGGAATGGTACCATCCCATAATAGGTACAAACATTCAATCTAAGCCCTAGCTTGCTGCTTTTACTAACTAAAATGAATTGAAAATATTTACCAAATTGTTAATTGCATGATAACTTTAGTTTTCTGGTGAATTAAAATCTAAAAGATTTGGACTGTAAAATGCTTGTTACTAGTAAAAGTAGCAATTTTATACAATGGCTTTGAGTAGAGGATTTATGGCACTAAGTATTTTCATTCTCAAACAACTTTTGATTGTTGCATCATGTACTAAGTGCAGCTGCAAACTATGAAAGCCTAGTTTTTCAGAATTTTATCATTCTATTGCATGCTGTTTTACAATATAGGCAAGTTGGTTTTCAAATTCAATGTGGTGAGTGGATTTATGTCAATGTCAGTAGAATTGGTTGGTTGTTAAGTTTTTCTTTTTTGGGATTCCTGGAGATGGCAGCATCAGCACAACTCAAATTTCCTCAAAACATAGTTCTGCAGGAATTGACCACTCCTTGTATTCAATTTACTACTGAACAAATTTCCATCAGCATTTACTGTTGTGAATACAATGAGAACAAGTATGCTGGATGTGTTCAAAGTTGGTTCATTGTTGAGTGATGCGTTCCAGACTACCAGAAAATGACAACATCAACTTTAATGGACAATGTTTTTGTCTGTGGGTTGGATGCTTCCTGTTTTGTTTTTACAAGGACAAACAAGGATTTTTAATTATTGTGGCAGTTATGATGGGTGCATTGGTGGTATTGGAAGTTGGTTGGTTGTTGCATGACACCTGTCAGAATGTGACAATGGCATTGACCCTTGACTTAGAAATTCAACGTTTTTGATTGAAGATTAGGCATTCCTTGAATCTCCTCAAGTTTTTCCTTCTCAACAGTATGAAAAGTAATCAAATTAGTTGATGAGGTGGAGTCAATCATGGCAGATACATTGGAAGGTTTCTGATGAGTATTTTGAGAATGCTCTTTGTGACACAATGGTTTGCAACAAAATGGGTATTAGTAGGTTCGTTGTTGGTAAAAAAATGATTCTGGTGTTGTCATTGCAGTGAGTTAAGAAATAGCAACAGTGATTGGTGGCTGGTTGATGTGTTGTTGTTGACACTGCATCAATTGCTTGTTGGTACAATTTAGATTACTTCTGATCAATTTATTGTACAATAATTAATGTAACATTACTGGTAGTGTGACAGAGAATAATAATCCAATGCATCATCAAGAATCTGGAACATATCTTTTGAAGGAATTTGATTAACACATATTTAAAAACCTATGTGTAGTATTATACACTTTAGGTTTTACTCATTTTTGTTTTGCAATCTATTATCTTCCAGAGTACTTATTTTGATGTTCAAAAACTACTATCACGGTTTCCATATTTTTTTAAGTACATAGGGTAGATACCTATGTTGTATTTAGGTAGAAAATATAGAAAATGCAAAATACAAAATACAAGT